>VALG01007060.1:0-10861 GCA_009835305.1 Ipomoea purpurea | reverse complement strand
TGCGGGCAGTTGAGTTTGGAGAGCATCTGTCATGACTTCACGTGATCCACGGCAGCAACAGATTCAATAGCTCAAGCGGGAGAACGTAGCAGTCAGTACGCGGCTCCTTGTCAGTTTTTGGGATTTCGGCAATAACTACTGTGCACCGTGCTCAAGATCAGCAACTCGTGCCTTCAATTGTCCAGGAAAGCTTCCATCTTTTAGCAATGAAGAGAGCTGAGAGTATGCAATCGTTTCTGAATTGGATGGGCAGTCAAGAACACATCCCGGAATATGATCTCCAGGGACGAATGCGTTTAGTGACAGGTTATAGGGCCAGCGTTTGACTGATCACTTCACTAGACAAGGCCTTAAGACCTCTGAGAGTAAGGGATGCCAAAGGGTGCAGATTTGGAAAAGGTAGTTCTGATTACCTTCTGTTCTCGGGATGAATCGAGTTAGAACTTGTAATTAATTCCCATTTGCCCAGCATCAATCTGCCATTCTTAGTTTCAATTCGAAATAAGTAACCATGCCAAAAGCTTGCCAACTGTGTTGAAGTGGCTGGAGGAAGCCAGTGTGTCAAGTCAGGCGAGTAGGCATGCATATCTGGACGTTGAGATGTGAGCTTAGAATATAGTCTTATTCTCCTGTAGCCACGATGTAGTCTGTCCAACCGGTAAGGGTTGTTGCCACATCCTAGTCTGAAACATTTTCTCTGTACTGCCAGGTTAGGCATAGTACTCATTATACATATCTGCGTCCAAAACATACCACTTCCCTCTGATGAAGATCTGGCATTTAGAGTGGCCCTGTTTGGAGAACAGTTAATCCTCATCATGAGATTGCCATGTAAAATCATATGTGCAGCAAGCTTAGTAGTACAAAGACAGACATCCGTGCAGTTTTTCAGCATCGACTTCGTTCAGTAAGGAGAATGTTACAAACAGAGTTCAGCTGGTTCTCAGTCTACGGATCTTTTGTTTGAACAATAAGCTCCCTTCTAACCATAGTGGGGGGCCATTTGGTCTGTGCAGAGATGATACAACTACTAAACGAAGACGGTTCTTCAATAGGTAGGACCTCAGGAGTACAGCGTGTCGACCTCTTGATCGGGTGTGGATCCTTCCCTTTTCTGACAGAAGGGGCTGGTCAGAGACACGATTGAAACAGCAGTAGGACCTTTGTGGCTTAACAGACGATCGCCAGAGTCTGGACACTTGTTGAATAGGCGGGTCTCCTTCAGCTTAACACTCACTCACTCTCGACATTTCTCTTCTTCGCAAGTTGGACCAACAACGCATTTAATCATGGTTTCAACAAACCTTTGCTGGAACAGTCTTCCTTTTGGTTCGGTCCTTGTTTCTTTGGATTGGGATTGGGAAGGAGTCACGAATGACTCGACTCAGAAACATTGCAGATGCAGGATCCAATAATTATTCGAGATTTCCGAATTTTGGAAATTTGTGTAGTTAGGGATGAGCGGTTGCCTAACAGTAGGAACATTGAATGGAAAGGTGCCTTGGATCATACACCCAGCCGTTCTTATCATTTTCGCTGGAGGTTCTGAACAGATGAATCACTCGATAAGGTTGGGATTGAGCAGATGGCCCAGCAAGGTGGTTGCCTTATTCCAGGCTCTCTCTAACGGATGTTGTAGTGTAAACAGGATTCACCTGTTTTCTCAGATTTGTGCGGACTTGGTACACACGTTTCACAGCTTAGCAGGTATGGTGGGAGTATCAACTACAGAACAGGATTCTTTATAGACATCAACAGGCTTGCCAGAGGCCAGAGTAAGTTTTTCAGATGAAAAACAACTAAACTCAGTTTATTTTGCTATCAGTAGACTTTGCTTTCTCAACAGACACATGCAACTCATTAGAATTCACACGTATAGACACTCGACAGGCAGAGATAAGAGTCAACAATGTCATCAGGGACCTTCTCGAGTCCAAAGCAGATAAATTTCGACATTACAGGCCCAGATTTGGAAAGAGATTCACAAGGTCTAGTCCGGGAAATTTAATAGGAGTTTCAGAATCCATTACCTTTTTCGAAAGTCTCTTGTCTGTGTGTCGCTTCTCCTCTGAGCAGCCTCAAAGATATAGAGCTTGGGACTCTCTCGCCGTCGAAAACTTCACGATTCTATGGCGCGTGAGCATATATAATGGATAGGCAATCCCCGGGGCCGATTTCCACCAAGGGTTCTGTAATGTCACTAGGAGGAGACCTTTCACTGCTTCTGGTGACCATCACAGTCAGTTCAAGTCACATTATCCTTTTACCGACCGTTCAGTATAAAACTCTGGATGTTGAGTATAACAGTTACCAGAATCTCGTCGCGAAGCGAGGATCAGAGCTGAGTTTCTTCTTCAGTTGTCAACTGTAAGAGCGTCTGAATATGTTTAAGAGCCACGCCCGGAGGGTGAATCTGCTTCTGAGTCTTGATGATGATGTTTCTTACGGGTCGCCATTAAAATTATGTGTGAAGAAGAGGAACAGATCACTGAGAGGCGATATGCAGAGAAGATAGAGAACGAGAGGCTGGGATGTTCTTTCTTCATTGGACCCTGGTATCAAATAGACTTAGAAGATAAACCCTAGTTAATGCGGCTTGCACAAATCAGCCAGACCCGACTTCGATTTGACACAACGAACAACTCCTTTTAGGAAGGAAAACGGAGTCCAAGGAAATTTGAAATTTGAAAAAGGAATTAAGATCTTTTAAGATATCTCTGAGAAGCATAAGGTTAAATAATCTCTTAACATAAAAAGAGATGAGACTTTAAGGAAAGTCAAAACATAACTTGACCGTAAAATGCCAACTCCTCTCTGACGAACAACTGCCATAATCAGTCAATTCTGCAAATTCCAGAGCAGATCTGAGAATTTCGAAACAATTAGCATCCAATGGCTTAGTTGAATGTCCGCCAGTTGTTTGTCAGTCTGAATGTATTCCAATTCAATTTCCTTGGATTCAACCAGGTCTCTGATGTAGTGATGCCTGATGTCAATAGCTTCGTTCTGGAATGTTGAACAGGATTCTTGGAGATGTTAATAGCACTGACATTGTCACAAAAGAAGTGTCATTGTTTCTTGAGTAAGACCATATCCAGAAACATTTGTTTCATCCATACCAACTGAGTACAGCAACCACTGCTGCTATGTATTCTGCCTCTGCAGTGCTAGTGAGATTGAATTCTGTTTTCTTGCTATACCATGATACTAAGTTTTTACCAACGAAGAAACATCCTCCAGAAGTACTTTTCCGATCATCAATATTCCCTGCCCCAATCAGCATCACAATAAGCAACCAAATTCAGTTCACTTTCCTTGGAATACAGAGACCATACTGTATCATTCCTTTAATGTATTTCAGAATACGCTTTGCAGCTATCAGATGAGATTCCTTTGGGTTAGATTGATACCTTGCACAGATTCCAACACTGAACATTATGTCTGGACGACTGGCTGTTAGATACAGCAGATTGCCTATCAGGTTACGATAGACTGTGTTATCTACTAATCACCATTTCATCTTTCGATATTTTTGTAAAGGTGGAGATAGGTGTTCTGGATGATTTACATGATTCCAGATCAAACTTTTTGACAAGATTCTTTGCTACTTTTCTTGTGAATAAAATATCTTTCAAAACTTTGCTTGACTGTAAACCTAGGAAGTATGTCAGTTGACCAACATGGACGTTTCAACTCTTCTCCATCACTTTTACCAACTCATCAATATATTTCTGCAAGGTTGATCCAAACACAATGTCATTCACATAGATTTGAGCTATGGTTACATGACTTCCAGAGGTTTTCACAACAAGGTGTTGTCAAACTCCGCGTTTATACCCATGCTGGAGCAGATACTGTGTCAGACGTTCATACCATGCCCGTGGGGCTTGTTTAAGACCATAGAGAACTTTTTGGCTTATAGACATAGGAAGGATGTTCTGGATCTTCAAAACCCGTAGCTGAGACACATAGATATCTTCATGGAGATATCCATTCAGAAATGCTATCCTGACATCTATCTGGTATAGTGTAAATCCCAAAATGCATGCAACAACCAACAAGATTCTGATTGACTCGAGTCTAGCTACAGGGGCAAAACTCTCGTCAGAGTCAATCCCTTCAATCTGAGTATAACCTTGAGCCACTAGTCTAGCTTTGTTTCTGGCTATATTCTCGGCTTCATCAGTTTTATTTTTAAAGATCCACTTCGTCCCAATTATGTTGACACCATCTGGTCATGGTACCAGGATTCCAACATGATTCCACTCAAACTGATGTAGCTCCTCCTGCATTGCCTTGATCCACATATCATCCTGTAAGGCTTCTTTGACATTTCTGGTTCTATCTTTGAGGTATAACAAGTAGACCCAGATATTTCTGTCAGATTATTTCTTATTCTGTTCCTGGTCTTCATCCCATCTGATGGATCTCCAATAATGTTATCTGATGGATGGTTTTTCTGAGTTCTGGTGGGTTTGTCTTTACCAACATCATTTATGAGATCAGTCTCCTGTTCCGACTTCTTGCTCTTCATCTGACAATTCTTGTGGTTTGAGCTGACTATTGTTATTACACTTATCTGGATCACTTGGAGAGGACTCTATCACTGTTGAGTCAGCTGATTCTTCTGGATTGTCATTGATAACCACGTTTACTGACTCCATTACAGACTGAGTCTTGTTGTAGACTCTGTAGGCACGACTGTTTGGGGGTATCCAAGAAAGATGCTCTCATCACTTTTGTGTTCGAACTTCCCTCTTTGTTCTCTATCAGCCAGCACATAACATTTTGTCCCAAACGCATGAAAATATTTCAGATTTGGTTTCTTTCCCTTCCAGATCTCATATGGAGTTTTAGTTGTGCCTGGTCTAAAGTAGACCCTATTTATAGTATGACACGCTGTGTGAACTGCTTCAGCCAGAAACGTTGTGGCAGATGTGAGGCATGTAGCATAACTCTAGCCATTTCCTGTAAGGTTCGATTCTTCCTTTCCACTACTCCATTCTGTGAGCAGTTCTAGGAGCTGAGAATTCATGTGATATACCATGCTCAGAGCAGAAATCTGAATATAGTGAGTTCTCAAATTCCCTTCCATGATCACTTCTTAATCTCTGAACTTTTATAATGACCTCATTCTTTTCTTTCTGAACTCTTATGCACATAGTCTTAAAGGCTTGGAAAACTTCTATCTTTTCCTCAGAAAGTAACCCAGCTGTATCGAGAGAAGTCATCTCTACACACACAATATGTATTTCTTTCCCAATAATTTCAGACTGTGTTGGCCCCATGAGGTCTATATGGACAAGAATCTAGACATTTCTCAGTGGTGATACCTCTTACTGCTTTATGTGGAGTTCTGATTTGTTTCCCAATTGCACATGCGCACTGATTTTTTTCTGGATCAATTCTGATCTTAGGAACACATTATACAGCTTCTAGTTTTATTAGCTTATCCATATCTCTGAAATTTATGTGACCTAGTCGCCTATGCCAGAGTTTTTGATTCATCAGATTTGGACAGGTGACAAGTAGTTTCATTAGTCAACACATAACAATTGTCTGAGGACCTGGTTCCTTCCATGAAAAGTTGTTTTGCTTTGTCACTCACTCTGCAGCAATTACGATCAAAGCACACATTCCAATTTTGATCACATAACTGACTAATGCTAATTAGATTCGCTTTCAACCCACTGACTAGCAGAACTTCTTTTAATTGAGGTAAAACCTGGTACATTTGAGTTCCTTTCCCAACAATTTTACCTTTTTGTCAATCTCCATATGTTACAGCTCCACTGCTGGGTTGAACAGCCATCAGACACTTAATGTTTCCAGTCATATGTCTGGAGTACCCACTGTCGAAATACCATTTAGTATCAGTTGTAGATGCAGTCAGAACAATGGTGGGGTAGCAAATAACTCCTGACTTTCTTACCCAGACCTGTCTAGTGAATGGTGTAATAGTCTTATTCTGAACTTTTCGTTCCTTAGATCTCTGTAGAAAAAGTAGCACTCAGGGTGTATGACCTTTTGTTTGACAGTAGTGACAAGTGGGAGTGTAGTACTTAACTTTGACAACCTTATTCTTTAACCTCGAATAATGAGACTGATGAGTTGATCTTGCCCAGTCAGTATTATACTCTAATCGTACCTCTTTCCCTTGGTTTGTATGACTGAGATGACTGTCTTAGTTCATACTTGTGATCAGCTGTGATCTTAGTCATTCCCTCTTTGATAAACTTTGGTGCGTTATTCGAAGATTCTCCTTGTTCAAATCCCAGACCTTTTTTATTATTAGAATTTCTGCCAGAGTCTAGAATCTTATCCAGGGTAGATGTAGTGTCCATCATCTGGATGCTTTTCTTCAAGCTCTCTAATTCCTTTGATCAATTTTCCCTCTCTGGACTGTATCTGAGTGATGAGATCTTCTTTTATGACCAGTTCAACATTCAATTTTTTTAGAAGATCATCTTTTTGCTTCAGCGTCATTCAGATTCTTATTTTACTTTCACAAGTTGTTCCCTAGCTAGCAACAAGTTTTGCAAACTCTGTCTCAAGTTGAGTATGTCTCTCTTGAAATCATCAGTTGATATGTATGATTCTTCATCAGATTGATCTCCGTCTGACTGATGATTTGTAGCAGTGAAGAAGGCCTACAAATTTCCACATTTCCTCTGATTGATCATTTGATAGTTCCTCCTCATCATCACTAAGAGTAGCCACAGACATAGCCTTTTCCGTTTTAGATATGTCGCACATTCGGCTGTATGTGACCCATACCCTTCACATTCTCTGCACTGTATTGACCGATTGAGAGGTTTTCCTGCTTTCTGTGGTACTGTTTCTGTTCTGTCTTTGTCGCCCAGTTTGAGAATGACTGTTTTGTGAGAAAGGCTGGTCTCAACCTTTTGATATGAGGGTATGTTGCCTTTATATTGGTTCTGGTAGATTGACCTTGACCTTTTCTGTTGAAACCTTTTAAAGATCTTCTTGAAGTTTTTTGGTGAGAAGAACTAAGGTTTCATCATCTATGTCATCTGGTGTCAGATTCTCGATCAGCCTCAGCCACAAAAGCTACTGACTTTCCTTTCCTGTTGCTACCAATATCATCCATCAGCAGAACTTCCAGTCATATGTGTGTAAGCTTCCCATGAGTTCTCCAACAGTCTTCTTTTCCCAAACCAGTGTGTTCCTGAATAGCAGTTACTTTCATTCGAAATCTTTTAGGTAAAAGATCTAAGGATCTTTTTGACCACTCTCTCATCAGTGAATGGTTCCCCAAGAACCGAGCACGATTCATCAAGTTCTGAACCCTTTACTGTGAAGTCGAAATGTTTCGTCTTCCGATCATTCTGAGTGCTTCGAATTCTGACAGCACCATTTGTAACTTTGACTGTTTGACATCACTGGTTACCTTCAAACCTGGTTTCAAATTTCCCATACTCGTTTAGCCTCTTTCACTCCTGTTACAAGTGTAAAACAGATTCATAAGTGATCATACAATTGGAGTTCAATGCTTTGTTGTCAGATCAGGGGAGGCATTCATTTCTTCGTCAGTCCAAGGTTCTCCATTGGGTTTTCTTCGTCCAACTCACTTTCTGTATTTCGAGCAGTAGGGGGCGCTCACCCAGTTTAGGACGGTGCGATAAACCCTGGGTACCTTGCGCTTGAAGATATATCTCCATACGAGCCTTCCAGAAAGAGTAGTTGTGACCATCTAGTTCGGTGGTTTCAATACTTGCGTCCATCCTGAATACAACAACCAGCCAACAAACACAGACAGACTTGCACAAAACAGAGAGGATGCAAAACTAAAAAACAACCCTTCGGATCAAGTCACTATGTAGACTTTAAAGCTGTGATACCACATGTAATTTTGCAATTCCTCATTTTAAGTAAATTGATAGACCCGGTTGACTGAAATAGATTACTGATTGATTCAGTTAAGAGGTCAATCAGTAAACAATAGAATAAAAGCAAAAGATAACCACAAAAAGCCAAAGACACAGAATGTTACCCAGTTCGATACGGTGTGTATCTACATCTGGGGACGATCACATAGGCGTCCAATCCACTAAATCATAATCCAATGTACAAAGGTAGATATACAATAATCTTACCCAAGTGCCCACACAAGGTACAAACCCAGTCTACACAGGTTTAGTGGATTGGTTGAAGATGGAGATCCATGGATACAGAAGTCCAATGAAATCCCTTCACTTGGAGAGCCACTCTGATGCGTCCACTTCAATGACGTGTTATAAAGTTGTTCGCACAACAGTGTGATCACAGTGTCCTTTTCGCTTTAAAGCAGCAGAGTAATCTTCTCAAGTTCATCATCTTAATCACCTTGAACATATCGTATTGAGAAGATTATTGACAATCAAAGATTTGGTCTCATATATCAGGTATGAGTGTTTCTTCGAATATTAGCATAACCCTAATTCCATTCAAGTGAGGGTACTTATAGATCCTTCAATAAACACTCTCCATAGATGTCTTTGATTGTAGAAGGTAGGGCTAAAAAGAGAAATGTATCTAGAAGATTAGGTCCATTACCTTCTTGAAGATACGCTGATCGTCTTTCCATAATGGTCTGATAAAACCGTGTGAGCTGTCTTAACGAAACACACTTTCCTAAATCTGATATTCAGTGTCAGTTCTTCGTTATTGCTCTGATTGATCAGTCATCTGTAGAACAGCCGGGACACACTCTAAACCTATCTTAGTATGCCATAATAATATTAAAAATTATAATATGGGGTTTTTTGAACATAAAAACACTAACACCTACAAATTTATTTTTCATGATTCAACAACAAAATTTATTTCACTAAAAATTGATTTTTTAATTCAAGAATCATCTAATCAAACTATTAGAAAGTTTTTCTTTCTCATCATTTTTTTTTCCTGAATATGATAGTAATCAACTTGCAGAATCCAATTTTTGTTCTCATCTTATATATCTCGTTTTATTCACAATCTCACAAGCTAAAAATAAAATACGGTAGCTCAGCCTTGAGTCTTGTTGGATCAATTTTGAAGGTTGGATTTGGTGATATAAAAACCACGAAAAAAAAAAACAAGATTTCTCCAACAATAAACAAATTAAAACGCATGGGGAAAATCATCACACCACTGATAAAGTGATCTCCAACTAATATGGTCCTTTGCTGGTAACGTAATAATTGGTAGCCAATGTGAACGCCAATGGTTTCGTGGTGTAGTTGGTTATCACGTCAGTCTAACACACTGAAGGTCACCGGTTCAAGTTCGGGGGAAGCCAATAATGTCAAATTTGCTTTTCATTGCTTTGCTAAATGATAAATAACCTATTATAGTGTTGAACCTTCTTGTATCCTGCATTATTTCATGATCAACATAAAATTATTTCACAAATAATTGATTTTTTAATCAAGAATCATCTATTCAAACTATTCGAAAGTTTTCTTTCTCAACCGTTTTTTTTTCCTGAATATGATACTAATCAACTTGCATAATCAATTTTTGTTCTCATCTATCTCGTTTTGTTAACAATCTGACAAGCTAAAAAGAAAATACGGTAGCTCAGTCCTTAGTCTTATTGGATCATTTTGAAGTTTGGAGTTGGTGATATAAAAAAACACAGAAAAAAAAACAATGATTCTCTATCACTAAACAAATTAAAACGCATGGGGAAAATTCATCCACCCCACAGATAAAGTGATCTCCAACTAATATGGTCCTTTGCTGGTAACGTAATAATTGGTATTCAATGTGAATTGCCAATGGTTTCGTGGTGTAGTTGGTTATCACGGCAGTCTAACACACCGGAAGGTTTCCGGTTCAAGTCCGGGCAAAGCCAATAATGTCTAATTTGTCGTATGATTCAACAGAAAAATTTAGTTCACAAAATATAGTTTAATTTTTTTAATAAAGAATCATCTCAACATATTGTTAGAAAGTTTCTCTTACTCAGTTTATTATTTTTTTTTTTTTTCTGAATCTGTTACTACTCAACTTGCTTAATCAATTTTTGTTCTCATCTATCTTTGTTTTGTTCACATTCGCACATGAAAAAAATAAAATAGGGGTAGCCCAAGCCTTGAGTCATGTAAGATACATTTTGAAATTTGGTAGTTGGAGATATAAAAAACACACAACACACAAAAATGATTCTCCAACAATAAACAAAACCCATGGGGAAAATCATCACACCAATCATTAAAGTGTTTGTCATCTAAAATTTCCTTTGTTGGTAACGTAATTATTGGTTGCAAAAGTGAATGCAACTGGTTTTGTGGTGTAGTTGGTTATCACGTTATCTAACACACTGGAGGTCTCCGGTTCAAGTCCAGGCGAAAGCCAATAATGTAAAAATTTGCAGTTTCATTAATAAATGATAAAGAAATATAGTGTTGAAGCCTGTAGTATCCTTACCAATTTATTTTTCATGATTCAACATCAAAATTTTATTTCACTAAAAAATTGATTTTTTAATCAAGAATCATCTAATCAAACTATTAGAAAGTTCCGTTTTTTTTTGAATATGATAGTAATCAAGCTTGCAGAATCAATTTTTGTTCTCATCTATCTCATTTAGTTCACAATCTCACAAGCTAAAATAAAATACGGGTAAGCTCAGCTTTATGCTTGTTGATCAATTTTGAAGGGTTGGAGTTGGTTATATAAAAAAACACATAGAAAAAAAAAAACACATGATTTTCTCCATCCCACTAAAACAAATTAAACGCATTGGGGAAAAATCATCACACAAGTTGAAAACTGGATCTCCCAACTAATATGCGTCCCTTTTCTCTTTGGCACAGGGAAACGAGAACCAAATCTGAAACGTATTGGTATAATCCGTAAATGCGTATGGGAC
>VALG01007059.1:0-16348 GCA_009835305.1 Ipomoea purpurea | reverse complement strand
GATTAGTTTTTTTTCTTGGCTCTCTACCTTTTACTTTTTTTGTTGTTTTTTTTTTTTTTTTTTTTTAATAAAAGAGTATGCTGCAATAGTTGAAGGGTTGCTATTTTCTTATTGTCATACCATTGAATCCATTCAGGAAAAGTCTACATAAAACAATAAAATTATATTTTAGGCATATACAATTAAAATGTTAAAGTATACAATCTGTTCATTTTCTAGAAATGCACCAAACGCACAAAGACAGTTTTTCAATTATGCAGCCAAACACCGAAAATGAAAATATTTTCTAGAAAATGACTTATTTTTCAAAAAAACATTTTCCATAAGTCATTTTTCTGCTTTCGGACCTTAGTTTGGGTTTGCTAGTGATGGAATTCGTACACAACACTACTTTGTGCACCTCTGGATAAAATTTTGTGAATATTAATTAATTATATTATAATTATAAAGTAAAAATAAAATACATTACATATAAATTATAATTATATTTTAAACTAGCACATTTACACTAATAATAAATATAAACTTATACATCATTCAATTAATCTAAACTTCCATTTCTAACAGTGGCGGAGCCAGGATTTTTCTTCAGGGGGGGGCGAAGAAGCATAGAGAAATAAATTCAAAAATTTTTAATACAAAGTTCAATACAATAAGATTGTTAAAAAACAAAATACAAAAAAATTTAATACAAAATACAGCAGTGATGATACTGCTTTAATTAACTAGGGAGTTGAAAAATTTCTAATATATATAATGAAATGTGGACAGTTGTAATTTCAAAAACAACAATGGAATTCGAACCTGCGACCTCTCAAAAAGCCAAACACGCATCTACCAACTCATCTAGCACTCCCATTGGTATTTTTAACCGTTTTCTTATATTTATATCTAATACATGTAATACACACACACACACACACACACAACACACACACACACACACACACACACACACAACACACACACACACACACACACACACAAACATATATACTATAGGGCTAGGGGGGGTGGGGGTGGGGTGAGTGGGAGCAGCTGCCCCTACAGCCCCACGGCCCACCCTACTCCGCCTCTGATTTCTAAATTCTAATTCAAAATAATTAATATACTTACAGTTATATATAATATTTATAGTAAGTTTTAAAATTTTCATTATTTATTATTATAAAACTAACTTAATAATTTATTTTTGTAATATATTATTGAAATTTTATTTTAAAATGTATAAAGAAATACTAAAGATGAACTTACCAATAAACTCCATGTATGTTATGTTTCATATCATTTTTTAAAAAAGAATAACTTGTAATAGTTCGGGTTATCGGGTTAGCTCTATCGGGCCATCAAACTTACGGTTTCGGTTCATCGAGCTAATGTTTTTTATTGGGATAGCCCATTCGAGCCATCGATCCGTTGGTTTCAGTTTATTAGGCCAACCAATCAAGTTTAAGCTAAGATTAACATCCCTATTTTTCATTCCAAATAAAGGCTGAACCCAACCCTAAGGGCCCCCCACACCCCGGCCCGACAGGGAACATCCCTATTTTAGCCGGGGGAAGAAGCGCTGGACAAATTATGCTGTGCAACTGTGTGCACCATGTATGGTGCACACGAGTCTAGATTTATAATTTTTATATTGTAGATTCATAATTTCTATACTGTAGATTCATAAAATCTATACTGTAGATTCATAATTTTTAAAATATATGTTCATAATTATAGAGTTATATGTACATAATTTTTAATGTTTATATTTTCAATTGTTGAACTTTGTATTCACAAATCACATAACTATATGTTCATAATTTGATAACTATACAGTACAGAAATTATGAATCTAAGTACAGAAATTATGAATTTACAATACAGATATATGAATTTGCAGTATAGAAAATATGAATCTACTGTATAGAAATTATGAATCTACTGTATTGAAATTATGAATCTATAATATAAATTTTATAAATTTACAGTATAAAAATTATGAATTTACAGTATAAAAATTATGAATCTAGACCCGTGTGCGTCATGCATGGGGCACACGATTGCACAACATAACAATCCAATGCGCTGGGCTTGGGCTCAAGACGGTATGTTCGGGGCCCATATGCTACCAGTGTGTGTTTCCCCCAAAAAGCACGGTTATGAGGGGAGCGACAGTACCAGCAAGGTTAGCAAGGCTGGAGTGGCCACATCGTGATATAAGAAATGGCTTCGTCTTCATGCGCTGACAATCTTCCGCCGGAAACCTCCGCCTCCGAGGCCTCAGAAACAACCTCCAGGTAGCACCTTAGTTGCAGTTGTCGGTAATCTTCTTGATTTTCTCTGTAACAGTAAAGATCGGTTCTGATTTTGGTTATAAAATCGTTTATCTATCTCTGTTATGCAAAACGAACACAGCCATTCTTTGTTCTCCATAAAGCTTCACAGCCTCGAAGTTCTACTGTCAAGTCGATTCGGGGAAGAAGAAGACCAAATCCGCAGCCACATGAATCTGAAACAAGCAGTGATATTCATCGAAAAATGGATGCTTTTCATTCCGTATGGTCAAAAATTGAGTCCAACATCAAGGTTTATCCTTATTTTAAGCATTTGCATTCAGGTTCCCCTTTCAAAACGGACCCTTGCCTAATATTATGTGTGTTTTTTTTTTTTTTTCAATGAATTGATTTCAAGGACGTCTTGAGGACTATAAATGCTGATGCCTTTGATGAGATAGAAACTGGTTATTGAGTCTTTTGATGCAATACAAGCTAGCCGGACCCCTGAAATTACCGCCAAACCAGTCTTTCTTACCCAGTTCTATTTAATAATAGTGGGGCCATATCTCAAAGATTATCCACTGCCTGGTTTTCACCAGTTAGTCCTATACTTCCTCCACTATTATCAATGCAGCAGCATCCGTTGTATAATTATAATATTTTTTTTTTTTTTTATTGTTATTGTGAATATTGTACATTTTTCTTTTGCAAATCCTTATTTATGATTACTTTTTAATCATTGTAATCTGGCAATGACTTGCAGAAATATGGAGATGTTGATGATATATTGACTTTTGAAGAGCTCAGTTTGCATTTGACATCTCATGGATGCCATGTGGCTACTGTTTCGTCTTTGGACTTCTGTTCTAAAAATGGCATTGGAGGGTGTCTCAGAAGTTTATTGCAGCAGTTTCTTTGGTAGACATTGATGTAAGCTGACAATTAGACATCTGAAATGAAGTTGGGCCTTTATATAATCTGTTCATTAGGTGCTCATGTCTGTACTGTTCTTGGTTCTTAAGGCAGCAGATATTTCCCTCTTAGCATCATGGCATAGCAAGCATGAAATTGTGAAAAGCCAGTAGTTGTGATTATTGAAGATCTGGAGAGGTGTTGTGGTACTGTCTTGTCAGATTTCATCATCTTGTTGAGGTAAAATATCTAATTAGTTTCCAACAGACCTCTATCAAACATCTATTTAAAAAGGTTGGACAAAATTACATTTCATCTGTAGATTTCATGTCTTCTGATGTATCTTGGAGTTGCCTTTTGTTTCATTCTGACAAAGGAACTATAAATCATATTTTGGACATGAATTCCAATTCCATCTAATGCACAAAAGTTTGGGTGAGTACCAAAACAGGCTACTTGCAATTGAATAAATTGAAAATCCCTTGAAATATGCCTGATGTTGCCCTGATATCCAGAAGAGTGTAGGCACACTACTTTTGTGTTTTGAGCAATATGTTAGTTGTTCATTGGCTTAGGTAGACAAAACTGCTTTATTTTCTTAAAGGACTGCTTAACATCTGTTTGTAGTTTATTTCTTGCTATGAATATTGAATAGTTTAGTTGGTTTCAAAAATGTCATGCCAATTTTGCCTGTATGTTCTTATCACTCTTCTACCCGCAGTGAATGGGCAGTTAAGATCCCGACCATCTTAATAGTTGGTGTTTCAACAAATATTGATGCCCTAGAAACATACTTTCTTCACATGCACTCGAGCATCTGTCCCCATGTACATTTGTGTTGAAATCCCCAGCCGAGAGGTTGGATGCAGTCATTGAGGCTGTTTTCATCAAACATTGGGCTGGCTTCAGCATTGGTCACACAGTGGCAACTTTCTTAAGGAATTATTTCTTACGACAAGATGGGACACTAACTTCTTTCATTAGAGCTATGAAGGTCAGTAATCAGTCTCCTCTATTTTTCCCCTTGTTTGGTTCTTAATTAATATTTGTTGATTTGTTGATTACATGCTGCATCAATTGTCTTCCAGATTGCTATTGTTCAACTGATTTTCAAGGAGCCTCTTAGTTTTGTACTGAAGGGATTAGTTGATGGAGAAGAAAATAAGGTGTGAATTGCATTGCTTTTTTATTGGATTTTTCTTGAATTTTCATCAGTGTCTTTGCATAAACAATTTTATGTTTTTGTCTTTAGATGTTCTTTTTGTGTGATAGAAACGTAAACAATCTTATGGTTTTGGCTTTAGATGTTCTTGTTGTGTGATAGAAACGTAGAAAAATGATTTCAAGTGGCTAAAGAATAAAAATAACCATTCTCACGGTATACTGGTCATTTAAATTGTTTTAGAAAGTTGAGTTACCCCATTATTTTAAGATTGACATTGTTACTCATACTCATAACAATGAAACCTGCAGTTACTCTTTTTATTTTCTTCCTCCATATTTTAATCTTTTAATATCTTATTAATAATTGTCATTTGTTCACTATTTTGAAAATGCTCTTTTATTATACACTGATTGATATATTGTAGTTCATAATAACAAATACATTCAAGTTATGTTGTAAATGCTCAATGATATATTCTGTGATTTGTTTTGTTGAAACACTGAGGGTTTGAAAGTGTTAAAGAGTAAAGAAGCAGGAAATTGGAAAATAAGGAGAATAATTTTATTAAATGTGAAAGGAAGAGCAGGGCTGCCACAAAGTCACACTCCAACAAGAATTTCAGGTTCTTGCCCCGCTACTATAGCGAAAAAGGAAGTTTTAGAATAGATAATTGGATGCCTCTAATGTAGAAGTTACAATTTATAATGTACTAAGGTGAATAAAAATACTAAAAGGAGATGATTGTGGAGCTGATTTATTTCTGTTGAATCCCATGATTTAAGCTCCTTCCCTGATCTGTGCATTTGCTGTTTGATTTGCCTGATCTGTTGTCCAGATTTCTTGATTTCCATTCTTGCATTGATTCCCCTTTCTGCATGAGTAAACCACCCATTTCTTTGGATGCGTATCTGAAGACCTGGAGGACAGAAAATAGCAACACCTGCTAGTGAGTTGGAAGCTAATATATGAAACTAGAGAAAGTAGGAGTATATTGACTATATTAGTAATGTTGTAATGCATATATTCTGATACTGGTACACATGCTTATATAGGTATATCCTAGGCTGTATGATGAGCTAAACCTATGGCAGCATAATGGGTTAAACCTAGTATATGGCTATGCTATTCAAAGGTTTCGTGGTAACCTGTTGTGCTTAAGTAGTTGAATATCTAGGAGGTTTAAAATTAATAATTTTTTTCAACTTTTCGGAAATTTCATAGACTATATATTATGCATCAATCTAATCTCTGGTTCTTTTGGAATAGTCCTTTGATTTACCTTATTCAGTTTCTGTTGCTAAAATTAGTATGCCTTAAATGTCAATATGGCCCTATGTTTTAACTGAGTTGGTGACTTTGACGTATTTTTTTTTGTCAATTTCATCCTGTGTTAGCCTAATTCTTTCAATTCCCTTATTTCATAACACTGGTGACATTCCATCCAAGTGTTCATTTTTTTTTTAATTTTTTTTTAAATTTTTTTTATTTTTTTTTTATAAATAATTTACCTGACCTGCATTCATCCCTCTACATGACTAGAACCAAACAACCTAATCCAAAAATATAAAGAAAAGAAATACAACGTCTGTCCCAGCTAAGTTCCAAAAGCAAAAGAACATTGAAGCATTGGAAAATCAATGAGCCACACTTCTAGTGATGATCAACAAACAGGCACACATATCCCATAGTTTGCTGTCTGTATATAAGTTTGATAGCTCATAGCATAGTAGTGGTACAATAGATGTGAGTGTAGTACCACTGACAGACATCAATATCCTCGAATGGCTTGGCTGTCAGGTCATTACATGGCTTCCATGCTCCAACATTAACTATTGGTGTAATGGCAGCGGTTTTCTGCAAGGCTTTGGTGGTGTTGTTGTGCTTTAGATTTGGCAGTTGATGGAGGTTGCAACCTAGTGATGGTAATTGCTATGGTGGCAAGCTAGGCTTCTGCTCTTTCTTTGTGAAAAGAGCTTAATCACTAAAGGATTGAAATATGAATTTTGTCTCTATGTTAGACGGATGAAATGTGAGAAATGAATGAAATTAGATAAATGTAGGAAAAATTGACAAAAAGTGACAGACATTGAGGACAAGATTACTCACTTAAAACATATATGTCAATTTGACATTCTATCTAAATTAGTATAGTTCAAAAGTTTCTGGGACAGGCTTCATAGGTTATTTATTAGGTGTCAATCTAGATTAACATATGTGTTTTAACACTTATCTGGCCCTTGCAATAGTCCTTTGGTTCTGCTTATTTAAGTTTTGTTTGCAAAAATTAGTGTTCATCATAAGTTTCAGACTTTCAGGAGCAAGCTTCATAGATTATATATTAGGAATCAATCTAAATCTGCATCTGTGTTTCAAAACTTCCTTTGATGCTTGCAGAAATTCTTTTTATGTTATTCAATTGTTTGTTTCATGAGAAGAATTAAACATGACATTGATATTCTCCATCTCAAGTGTTTCTCAATTGTGGCAGGGGTCATACAATGTGGATCTTGCTAATCTCTCAAAAGCATTGATCAAGCAGGCTTTTGACCTACCATCTTACTGCAAACATGCAGGAAATCGGTTAGTTTTGCAACTTACGTACCTGTAAAAATGGATGCTTTCTAGGTATCTGTTCTAAATAGTTTGTAATTTTCCAGAAATAATCAGGAAGAATCAAATGTTAATTGTCTAGCAAATGGGTTGTTGGAATTGCGGAGACTAAATGAGTTATGGGGATCTGTGGTTATGGTGAGGTCTTAATTAGCTTTATTTTTATTTATTTTTTAAAATCATGGTCAATTTCTTTTTAAGATGAAGTCTGCAGAACTGTTGTTTCCATATTCCCATTGCTATTTACTTCATTTTACATAAAAGTTCAATTTTCTTGAGATTAGTTGGATCTGGAAACGAAAATTGCATTATTTCTTCTCACTTAGGGGTCGTTTACTTCAATTCTCTGTTTTTCCTTTTCCATTTCTCCAGTTTTTCAATTTTCATTCTCCATTTCTCCAGTTTTCCATTTCTCCAATTTTCTGATTTAATTTTACAAATTCAACTTTAAATAAAAATAAATTCAATATAGTAATACTAAATGTGTAAAATGTAACAAAAATCAATAAAAACATATTACTAAATAAATTATAACTAATTCATTCATGTTAGAGCTTAGTTTGATTACGAACAAAATATGCAAAACCTCATTGATTACAATCTCTCATATAGTTTTTGTACATTTCAACAACAAAGATGATGATGATGATGATGATAATGATAATGATAATGATAATAATAATAATAATAATAAGAATAATAATAAGAATCATAATAATAATAATAAATTAATAAATTAATAATAATAATAAGGGGCTAGCTTTGAGGTCAGGAACGCAAACAAGAGAGAAAGAGGGGAGCGTCTTGTTGCTGTGCGCAGGATTTGATCCTGCGACCTCAAAGTAGTGCACTGTTCACGCGTGTCTTTCCATTTCTCCACTTAGAGAAGTTTGTTTATGAATTCTCCAAAATCCTTAAGAAAAGTGGAGAATGGAGATGAAATAGGAATTTGGAGGAGTAAATTTAGTAAACAAGTTTTCCATTTTTCTTTTTTCTACCTCTCCAATTTTCTGTTTTTTTCCAGAAAATCCTCCATTTTTCCACTTTGGTAAACAACCCCTTAATTTCTTGAGAACTCTTCCAGGTTGAAACAGCTTTTTGTTTGACAGCAGTGCTATTTATGTGTATGTGTATTAACAATTTTTATATGTTGTCTATAATATCATTGCTACACTTTCTTAGTCACTAAAATTCTATTGGAGAATAAATTAGTGAATGATTAATTTTTCTTTGTAAATTGGACATGCCAACCATTCTGAAGCTACTGCCATTATGTGAATGAATCAGTGAATTACGTCTGATGATGCTAATTCCTTATTTTGAGTCATAAAACCGCTGATATTGCTAAAAGCTGGCAAACAAACCTTTGCCTTTTGAATAATGAAGTGAACAGCAAAGTATCAATATAATTTTTACTGCTTTTTGGTTATCTCTAGGGAATGAAAAATGAAGTCCAAGGCTTTTTTATTCTGATTAGATATGCATACATATAACTATATTTTTAAGGTAACCATCTGTTCTAATGTTTTCAAGGCATTTTATCTTTTACTATTAAACATCCTCTTACAATGCTGCTGATGCATCATGGTTTGGTTCTTGCTCACATCATTTCTGGTTTAGCTTTTCAACTATTGAATGAAAAGGTGGTTAGTTGACATGTTATAAAAGGCAATTCTATCTCCTGACCGTTACTCTGGTACGTCTTGCAGTGTCTGTATGAAGCTGGAAAGCATTGTAAAGTTACACTTCTAGATTTGTACTGGGAGTTGCTCAGTCCTGAGTTATGCAAAACCATGCTTTCTGTCCATCACCCAGAAAGGGCAAATAACATGCTGGCAAGTAATCACAGTTTATCGGGATTATTTCAAGCTTCAGAAAAGGGCACTTTCATCGGTCAGGTCGTCCTTAAAGTGAGGTAGTCAACTGATGATGGACTTATCGAAGAATCTTAAAGCCAATTCATTTTCTTTGAATATTCTTTGATTGAATCCTATTGCATGTTTATGTTTCTTATCATTTGGTTATTTGGTAATGTTTGACACTGCATTTATTATGCTGTTTATGTTCATTCTTTTAGAAGAAGCGAGAAGTGAATAATTAGGTGGCTAAAACATAGTATTTACTTAATATATTTTATTTATTTTATTGTGCCATAAATTCGGTTTGGCCAAGATGATACAACTGTGATTAATGATACATGATTTGTAGAAAAAATATATATCTTATGGATGAATAGTTAGAGTGTTAATTATACAGGTAAAAGGGTAAATTAGTTTGCATCTGAACTCTTCAATTCTGATTGCTAAGGTTTGAGCAAAAGGCTACTGCAAAACTTAGAGTTTCTTTTCTTTTCTTTTTAATATGAGCCCTCTGTTAATTAGGGATTTACCAGTTGCAAAGTTGAGCCAGTTGCTTAAAACTTGGGAAAAGCTTGCTCAAGGCGGCAATGAGGTATTGTCATAAGTTATTCTTTTTTAGCTGAGAGCCCACTTTAAGTTCTCCTTTGCCCTTTTATATGCCTTTGTGAAAGCAATATTTAGCAATTATTATGTTAGGGAGACAGACTACCTAATATAATAGAATGACTTTTTCTACCACATATAAAGGAACAATTGTATCATTTTCAGAAGTCACTTATATATAGCAGTAAGTGCTTACACCATAGATATACAAATATTATCTTATACTTGGATGTCAACTTCAAAAAGCTCTTGCTTTTTCAAACTTGGTGCTCCCCCTCCCCCCACCCACCCTCCTATCTTTCAATATAAACATGGTTTCAGCAGAATAGTTTATGTTTTGACAGTAAAGCTTCCTAGATATAAGGTTTCTATTCATTTTTTTCTTGGTTTCACTCTTCCAGGTTCACAAGAAAATATTGGAATTACAGTCTATGGTGCAAAATGCAGATAACAGGCATTCAAAGGGAGAATTAACAGATTTATCAAAGTATGTATGAATGTATGAATTATTTACATTTTCTTCATGGGACATTATTGAATAGCTGTCCCACTTTTCTGTCTAATTTGACCAACATTTTTGATGGAATCGTATAACTTGTAGCAGCACCATTTATCAACTGCACTTGGATATTAGAGGAAGAGACTTATTTATTGAATTATTAATTGCATCATTTAGTTAATCCTGCTAAATATCATTCGTAACTGCTGACCTCTTATGCAGTTTATTCATATGATTTGGTGAATATTTTTCTATATTTGTTTAGTTGAGCTAGATACTTTATCTTTTAACTTGTCAAAACATAAACCTTTTGAAACATCATCTTTCTTTTAAAACTCAATTAATTAAAATTTTCTGATGATTTTGGAATGGAAGTTCAGTAAAATCAATACCCTGGGTATGTCTTACTATTCTATTTGTCTTTCTAGATATGGAAACGTGCTAGTATGGCTGGGTACAATGTACTTTTTTTGGATACAAGTTTGTAAAATCTCCCAACATTAATTGACAATTTTGCTAATATTTTGAAATAGTTTGCTCCATTATCTATCCAGAGCCTGCCTAGGGCATTTATATATCAGGAAACATGCATGCTGTTAACCACTGGATACTTGTTTGATTCTTAGAAATGGCAAATACTATTCTACTGGCAATGCTTTTGAATTCCCAAAAAAAGGAGTTTTTGATCTTGATTATTCTTGTATCTCTTGTTTATGTGACAGGAGGCATTTATCTCGAGGCAGAGCAAAATGTGCAAATGATGAGGACACATTTAATGAGAAAGCTGCTAATTTGGTTTATGACATGATGAGGTAAGGGGACCATATTTTACTGTCCTCAAACTTCTACCATTTAACAGTATTACTCTGCCCAAAATTGGGATTCACTTTTCTACATTTAAGTATGTTATTAGCCTGGCATGTAATCACCCCTACAAATTTGTTCTTGGTCTAACCAAGGTATGAAGTTGGATGCAAAGTGAAAATTCAAAATCCTAGCGGTATATTATTTCCTGTCTTCAAAAGAATTTGTATAGCTACCTGTTTTCATTCGCTCAGTCACGGCTTGGTTTGCCAAACTAAATTTCATATAAATGCATATGTTTGTCTGTACCTTTTAACTGTATTAATGGGAATGTGTGTGCTTGCACAATTTGTTAAATGGAAAGTGTTAAGAAATACTCCCTCCATGCCAAAATATGAGGGCTAATTGTGTTTGACACGAATTTAAGGCAACAAATAAAATGAGATTTACTTTCGAAGGTTGTCCAGCTATTTTTTGTATTTATAAGTCTAAATCAAATGTGACTCACCTTGTCAAATCATTCTACAAAGCTAAAGGCATAAAGGGTAAATTGGAAAAAATAAATAGTTAGTGATGTTTAAAAGAAACATGTAAAGGCTTATTGCTCTCACACAGTAAATCGATCAGAGGAATTACAATATTGTTACAAAGGACCATTATAATCACTAATAACTGGAATATTCTTTTTAAGGACAATTGTTGTTTACTTGTTCATGTTTAAAACAGTCGATAGATTTAATATTTGCCTGTGGAACAGGGAATGCATGCAGCCAATTGAGTCTATACCATTTCATGAAATTGTTTGCTTCAAGGATGTTGACAAGCTTCAATCAGTTAAGTATCATTGCAAAACTTTGATTACTTGACTGTTCAGGTTACTGCAGAAATAGCAGAGTAATTTCTTTCCTGTCTGGCAGTATTTGTTCTATAGGAAAAAGTGTAGTATTGTCAGTCTCTGTAGCTTGTAAACTTCATTTGTTTCTTCACCCCTCTATGATATTGGTGAAGGTTAAGTTGAATAAAGTTGTTCAAGCAAGGACTTGGGCTTTAAAAATTCAGATTTCAGTAGCTCTCAAAGAATTTTATTTAATCTTTAGGCCAGTCATTGCATTTTGCATTGCAATTTCTGTTTTAGCACAAACGGGTGTTGTAATTTACAACTATTTGAAAACTGAATACACCTTTTTCACTTAGAGATGACCGAGAGTTTGATTCAAATTTAAATTAGGCTCTGACAGGTGACCCCAGGAGAAGAATCCAAAGTGACCTTCTGGAGTTCCAAAAAATACTCAAGTGTAGTTGCTGCAGCAAGGCTGGTGTTTTGCTGTCACCATCCATGCATGATACCTCAATCATGTAAGATATAGATAAACATGGTCTCCCAAAAGAATTAAAATAAAATTGCTCTACATGCCATAGTCTACTGCTGTATGATTTGAAATCATCATATTTTTCTTAAAAAAAACTGTTTTCTCTACCTGTTCAACTATAACAGCTTCATCTTGACTTGGCTGCCCATTTAGTCAGTGATAATGATGTTATGCTTTTAACTCAACTGGTATTCTTTTGAAGATTTAAATCCTTTCCTGTCATAGGTATACCCTGGCGCAAGAGCATGGTGATCTCATCAACCTTCATGATTGGTTTCAGTCTTTTAATGCAACTGTTTCTTGCCTGAAACGATCAAAGCAGCTGTGTTCACCCAAAAAGAGAAAAGTTACTAATGTTCTTCAAAACAAATCTGATGCATCATACAGTATCCTTTTGGTCTTGGACTTGAGAAGAAATACTGAGGGTAGAAGTTTTGAAGCTTAAGATAATTGCTGTTGGAAATAGCATTTAGTTGTGGATCTAATTATGATTGGAATTGACACTTGGAAACATTCCCGTAATTAACATTTTACATCCTTGACTTTAATATAGAGCAAGGTTTTCAGGGCCATAATTGAGCTGCAGATAGCAGGTTTGCTTCGGGCACCCAGCAAAAGGCGCCCAGATTATGTGCAGAGGGTAGCCTTTGGATTGTAACTTGGAATTTAGGTAAAAAGGGTTCATTTTTTGTTTATTGGCATGCGTTATTAGATGCCATGTCACTGTGATTTCTCCCACATATAGGCCCTGCTTGGTAACATAGTTAGTTTATCCAGTCAATTTTGACTTGTTTGACCACTATTAGCTGTTGACTTGGTTAAATAGCCAATACGAGTGTTTGGTTAATCAGCTTTTGTAACAACTTATTTTTCCAAAAACGCTAAAATTCAAAAAATTGCTCAAAGTAACTTTTTCGATAAGTTTTTTGAGAAAATAAATTATACTTTTAATGGTCATTTTGCATGTAATTAGCTACCAGCTAACTGTAATGTGACTGGTCTCTTGTTGTTAATAAACGGTCAGCATGATTCCAAAGCAAAAAACTAGAATGCTGGTTAAAGTTCTGTTGTGACTTGTGAGGCACATCAGAACTGGAATTCACTGTGGCTAGAGGCCTAGAGCATATATATTGCAATGATGAATGTGGATGTGGTCAAGGACCAGTATATGCAACTATTTACTTTGGTTCTGATATCTAATTTTAATAAATATCTTAAAAATGATTTAAGGTGATGGAGATCAACTCGATTGATATGTTGTGCAGTTGAAGAACTTTACCAGGAATCCATGCATGCATAATTGCTACCTCTACCTGCTAAGAAAAAGCACAAGACTGACTGCATGGTGGAGTGTTTCAATCCCAACCCAACATATTTCTGTCAGGTGATGACTAAAAACTAACATTTGTTAAGGTGTGTATGTAGAGTTTTTACTGTAATTCTCCCTCTGAAACCTTTTTTGCCTCTTCCATAGTCAGCCTTCTTCTGCATTGTGAGTTCATAGTTTTCTCTTGCGCCGAGCAAAACCTGTTGTATTAGTAGTAGTGTTCCTTTAAGATCCGGGCTATAACTTCAACCTTTTGCTTTATTGCATCTTCTAACATGTTTATATCCGTTTCATCTTATATAATGTTTTGAAACACTAGTTACCTTGTTTGGGAGAGAGGCGTGAACAATGAACATGCTGAAAATGGAATGGATTTGGCTTTTTTTTATATCGCCACAAATTGAGAAAATGACGGTTTTAGTTCATTAATTATACTCATATTGTAGACTCGATCTATGAATTATTATCATACATAATTTTTTTTCTTTAATTATGTGTAAAGTGACATTTTTAGTCCACTATTAACAAATTATGTTAATATTAATAATGCATTTTAATAAATTATTGCGGGACACTTTGGTCATTTTTTATTCATATCAATTGTATTAAATAATTAATATTAATTGTGGACACATTTTCTTCTTATTGGAGTGTAGCTAAAACTTTAAAATTATTTTGGTTTCTAAGTTTATAAATATTATTAGTTGAAATAAATATTACGAATTTAAGTACGTGTCGTTTCATGTCAATAAGTTGGAGGAAGTCTTCAATGTATAAGCACTTTCAATAAATTAAAAAAAAAAGTTAGAATAGTTAGCTCACATAAAGAAATGTTAATATAAAAAATTGATATGTAATAATACATATTATAATTTAATTAAAAATCCCTGCATGTTATTGAGCATCCATTTTGCTTCAATGCCCTCCAAGAATCTATGCAAGAAACAAAAACATTCAAATAAGACATACTTGTCATATATTATACTACTATATAAATATGAAACCAAGCATATAAATCTTATCTTGATTATTTAGAAAGATAAGAGTTAATTATTTTGCGTCCTAGATTTATCGTGACAGTCCAACTTTTAGTCGGGTCCTAGATTTATCTCGGTGGACAGTCCACTTTAGTCATTTTTATCCGAACATCCACATTTGGTCCTAGAATTATTTGACATGACCATTTTTGTCCTCTATCAACAAAACATTTAATGAAGCTAAATATAAATGTATTTTGATCTTCAATTACAGATTTTTTAAAAAAAAAAACAAACATAAAAAATATAGTAGGAGGTGTCAACTCACTTTGTATAAAAATGATCCAAATGTCTTTGTATTTAACGACATTTCAACGATTTTGTTGACGGAAGACTAAAAATGGTCATGCCACAACAATACTATGACCAAATGTGAATGTTTTGATAAAAAATGACTAAAAGTAGACTGCCACCTTATAAACTCTATGACAAAAAAATTAACTTGAAAAGATAAATTCATTTTCTGACCAGTAAATTGAGTTATGACATAATTGAAGCAAAAATAAGTAGTACATGTTAAATATTAGAAAATCTAGCAATTCCTCATTGCAAAGAACAGAACTCGATATGTGATATTATGTAATTAATATATCATATATATATAATATATATATATATGTAGCTTATCATATATATGTATTTTATATAGTATGTATAGTAATCATATTATTGCTATAGATATTATATATATACTATATATATAGTATATTATATAGTATATAGTATTATAATAAAAGTTGGATGGAATTAGAAAAACTCTATGAAATGATATAATATTCTTTAAATAATTTGAAAGATGAAGGCTAATGGATAATTTTATAGAGGTTGTTGGTAATGGATTAAAAGTTACTATACACATAATTAAAGTGAAAAATATGTATATGGTAATAATTAATGGACAAAAATCGTCATTTTATAGGCTTAACACAACATACTCCACTCTCTCCTATAACTTTACCTTAGTACAATGTACTATCTCCTTAGTACAATAGAGAGCACTTGTGCCTTGATCACAAAGCTGTCACAAGTCTTAGGTTTTTTCAAGGCAACTCTTGTTACTCTGCCTCTATTACGTTACATAGTATAACACAAGATTGTTCACTCCAATATTTTGAGCTTTTCTCTCACTGGTCTACTTTTGAATTGCTTGAACACTTGTAAACTTTTCTCGAAATTGACCAACACCTCATTCAGATTTGAATAGAGGTATTATAGAAACATATAATTTTGTTCGCTGGAAGGAACAAAATTCAAATAGTCTTTTATCCTTCGTGCATGACAATGTTCTCAAATAGTGATTGCTTTGTCTTTCTCCTAAAAACGTGGCTTCAGCGTTGTCCACTTTGTTTTGGCTTTTATGAAAATCCATCTGGAATGGTACCTAAGAATTGAACTTCCTAGGCAACATTCTTTGATAAAAGTTCGGTTGAAGTTGTTCACTATCTGCTAGTGAACATCTTATTATCATCCAAAAATGTCATTTTATTTTTCGGAGATTTCACTTTCGCTCAACCTTGAGCAACCTTTCAGATGTAACTTGCGAAAATTCAATCCCTACTACTTTTTGTGTAGATTAACTATTCAATAATCTTAACTTTCTGATCTATGTAGCTTTTCGGTCAATGTTGACCTTCCACTTTTCGACATTTAACCTTTTGGTCTTCAACTCTTCGAATCTTCAAGTTTTTTACTCTTCAGTTTTCCGATTTCCGGTCTTCAACCTTCAGTCAAACTTCCGAAGGATAGAATTTTCGAAATTACTATTTACAAACTTTTTGACTTAAAATATCTAAGTTACCTTTCGATAATTTACTTTTTGATTAAAGTCTTCTTAAAGGACATTTCG
Source organism: Ipomoea purpurea (assembly GCA_009835305.1). Taxonomy (NCBI): domain Eukaryota; kingdom Viridiplantae; phylum Streptophyta; class Magnoliopsida; order Solanales; family Convolvulaceae; genus Ipomoea; species Ipomoea purpurea. The sequence goes on along the minus strand of VALG01007059.1, from coordinate 52 downwards.
GTTACATAAAAACAAAATTCTAAGACCAAAAAAACAAAAATGTTTTGGGTAC
>VALG01007056.1:25491-71211 GCA_009835305.1 Ipomoea purpurea | reverse complement strand
AACCTGCCGCCTCCACTAGGTCGGGACTTGAGAGATCACCTCACCAGCCATCGCAACGGTGGGGTGCCAGCTTCCATCGCCCCTCCTCCAAAATCTCGCCCCGCTACAGGAAGGGGCGGTTACCCTTTAGCAATCCTCTACGACTTTGGCTCACCTCATAGAGGGTCCCCAAGGAGGTGCACACGACGGTCTGGAGGCCACACAAAGGATGTCGACCCCGCCTCCACCTCCCTCAAGGGGCGCACCAGTCGAAGCACCCGGCTACCCCGGGCACTCAACACTCAAATCGAAGAGGATGTAAACTCACCCGACCATCGACACGCGGGGAGGGGGTGACATCCGCCAAGATCACCATCGAGAGGGTGATAGAGGGAGGTCAATCCATGTTAGGCCCGCCTTTAAGAGGCTGGGCATGCGCGTGTCTGCCCGAGATAGGTTGGGCCCAAGGCCAACCCTAACGCACTACAAGCGGAGGAATCATGTCCGAAGGTTGCAAGCCGCGGGCCCCGAGCTCCGCCGCGACGCGAGTAGGCCTCCCAAGATGAGAGGTCGGGAAACAAATGGTCGAGCTCCAAGCACCAATCGTGACGAGGTCGAGCAGCTCCGTTAAGCGAATGAACGAGATCCCAGATGGGATGGTCGCGCGCCAACAAGCTACCACCTTGTTGACCCACCCCGTTGAGGGGCTCCAAAGAGGTGTCCGAGCCTCTTGCTTGGCCTCGACGTCTCTCGAGGGGTGCCTACATTTACCCCGCCCTCCCAAGACGGCGTGATAGGTCGAGCACCCGTTTCCCCGAACCCCAGGAGCTCAAATATTGACATATGTTCTTTATTAACCCATGGTCGCGGTCGTTCGCGCCGGGGCCCCGACCTTGGCATTTCCCTAACGGTAGTACAAGGAGGACGCCCCCACTCACTACCTAACGAAAGAACATGTTATGGGTTGCTTGCCCCTTGACAAGGACGAAGCCAAGCCGGTGGGAGATACATATACATACATAATATATATATATATATATATATATATATATATATATATCCCAAGAGCAATCGCCAATCCGATCCATACATGTAATGACTATCGCATTTTCACCCCGTGTTTTCTCACAACGCATGACGCACCCAAATACAATTTTTCTAACAAGTCACCAATCCTTATATTCATGGACCAAGGTTCACAATGCATTGTGAAACTTGATGCATGTGTATGTGTCTTATGTTGTGAATTTTTGTGTCTTGTGTTATGAAATTTTGTACTTGAAACAAATTAGTAATTGTGTCTTATGTTATTAATTTTTGTGTTTTGTGTTGTGAAATTATAGGTCTATGAACTCAAATTATCAAATTATGTACCTAAATTAAATTTAAAAATAAGTAAATATATAACATGTATATGCGTTTTGTGTCGTGATTTTTTGTGTCTTGTGTTATGAAATTTTGTACTTTACAAGTATGAATTCTGTACCTTGTCATTTTGATCAAGGGTCCATAATGCTATGTGGACCCTGGTCCATGTTATAAATTTGTCTCTTTCCCACGTCTCCGGTCCTATGATATGTGGCAAATTATTGTGTGGATCATAAAGAAAAGTACATTTTTAATATACTAAAAGTACATTATTCTTGTACTGAATGTATATTATACAAAAGGAGTAAAGGTCAAATAGGCCACTGATCTGTACAAGAATGCAATTGCCAATGAACCTAAAAAAAAAAAATTACAATTAGGTCCTATGCTAACCAATTTCATTTAATTTATTTATTTTGCAGGTTTCTAAGAGGTTACCCCTCCACCAAAGATTCATATGTGGCATTTTTAAAAAATTATTTATTTTTAAATTAGTTTTTAATGTTTAATAAATAAAAATTAATTTTTTTTTTAAAAAATAAATTAATTTGTTTTAAAACAAATTAATTTGTTTTTTTTTTTTTGAAAATAACAAATTAATTTGTTAATTTGTTTAAAATTCGCAAATCACCAATACATACTAATTATTTTACAATTCAAAAATCACACGATAGTTTTGATAAAATAATTTGTTGATTTTTTTATTTGTTCTTGGCCAAAGCATATTACAAAGGGAAAGAAAGCAGTAAAAACATTATATTAGAAAGCAGTAATAGTATTAGTAAATGTATCATATTATTAAACAAAACCATTATTAATAGTTGATGGATTTAATTAATCCGGGGGTGTGCCCGAATCACTAAATCCGGATAAGAATGTGAATAATAAATAATAAGTAAATAATACGAATGATATAGCAAAAGGCGTGGGACCGTGTATTATATTAATTGCCGTAGGAATTGGCTGTTACAGAGATTCGTTAGGAACAAAAGATGTAGTAAGTGCAGAATATTGATTGAATGCCCTTTGTTAGGACAAGAAGGGGGGTTTTTATACTAGTCAAACCCCCCAACCGCCTCCCCCTAAATCGGGAGGTGGTTAGATCTCAACTTTGACAGGCCTCGGGTGGATCGGGTCGGGTCCCGAGCAGCGGGTGGTGCCAAGCTCGGGTAGGACCGAGCTCCACGTAGGTCGGCTCGGGTCGGGGCACCTCCACGGTGCTCCGGGTTCATGCTAGTCTTGGCACTACATGGTGCTCCGGGTCCGTGTTGGTCCTGGGCTCCAATGTGGTGCCCCGGGTCCATGTTGCTCCTGGGCTCCAATGTGGTGCCTCGGGTCCATGTTGCTTCTGGGCTCCAATATGGTGCCCCGGGTCCATGCTGCTCCTGGGCTCCAATGTGGTGCCCCGGGTCCATGTTGCTCCTGAGTACGTCTTAATGGTGAGAAAGCGGAAATCTCGAGGTAGGGGCTCCTCCATGATGATGTCTGCGAATGGGGAGGCCAATACATCCTGGGGCTCCGGGGACCCGTCCCTCTCCTCGATCTTTTTCTGGAGCTCGTCCATCCTCCTCCGCAGCTGCTCGACCTCTTCCCGATGGGAGCTTGGAGCTCTATCATTCGTTTCACCTGATCGTTCAACCCGGGAGGCCTGTTCGCGTCGCGGGCGGGGTCGGGGGACCCGACCTGCGGACCCACGCGAGGCCCGGGGCTCGGCGACCTCCGAGTGACCGATTCTTGTCGCATGGCCGGCGGGAGCATGATTCTGCTGGTGGAGGCTCATTGGCGGCAGGCCTCGGGCCAACCTCTCATGAGCTGGCACCCGGCTGCCCAGCCTCTCCATGGCGGGCCTGGTTTGGTCTGACCTCCTTCCGTCGTCCTCTTGACGTCGGTCACGTCGTGAGCCCCCTCCTCCCCGTGTGTTCGTCTGGCGGGGCGAATTGACCTCCCCCTAGGTGATAGGTGCCTGGGGTGGCTGGGTGCTTGGACCGCTGCGCCCCCGGGTGGGGGGAGGTGGAGGAGGTGCCGGTAGCCCTTGGTTGACGCCTGGGTCGGCAGGCATACGCGCTCGGAGGTCCGCCACGACTCGGGCCAGCCCTATGGAGGCTTGCTCGAAGGCCGCCGTCCCTTCCCGGATGAGGTCTAGATTCTGCACAGGGGGGCGGGCGGTGGAGCTCCATCACCGCGGTGGTTGGTGAGCTAGGCCCTCAGATCTCCCCCCGACCTGGTGGTGGCGGCCGGTTGGATGCTGGGGCGGGGGCCCCGTTGGGGCCGTTCCCGTTCGCGATGAGGTGGGTGTCGCGGGAACCGTTGGTGTAGCGAGAGTTGGATCTCGATCTCGTCATAATAGCTGGTCGCGGTAGACCACTAGATATAGAACACCTTGAGCTGGTACATCAGCTCTCAACAAGAGCACCAATGATGGATTTAATTATCCGGGCCCGGAGGTCGGGCGGGAGGCCGACCCTACCTTCACGACCCAGTCGAGTCGGCTGAGTTCGAGGATGACCTCCTCTGTTTCGACCACGGGCTCGGCCCGAGGTCGACCTACATCCTCCCGAAATGTCTTCTCGGCGATGGTATGGACCTCGAGGTCCTTCTGACCAATTTGGCGGCACGCCTTCAAGTAGCAACTGCGGCTTACCTTTTGGTCCACCCGGGCCACCCCGACCCCGGCCGGGGTCGGAAACTTGAGGCACAGGTGCTCCATGGAAATCACGCACCTGAGGTCTTCTAGGGCGGGTCGGCCGAGTATGATGTTGTGGGCGCAACTGATTTCAACGACTACGAAACTCGACCCTGTGCCTCAAGTTCCTGACTCCGACCGGGGTCGGGGTGGCCCGGGGGGACCAAAAGGTAAGCCGCAGCTGCTACTTGAAGGCGTGCCGCCAAATTGGTCAGAAGGACCTCCAAGTCCATACCATCGCCGAGAAGACTTTTCGGGAGGAGGTAGGTCGACCTCGGGCCGAGCCCGTGGTCGAGACACAGGAGGTCATCCTCGACCTCAGCCGACCCGACCGGGTCGTGAAGGTAAGGAGGCCGACCCTCCGGTCCCGGATAATTAAATCCATCAATAGTTTTACTATTAACATTAGCAGTAATATATATATATATATATATATCAAGAAGCAGTATTTATTATTATTAGCAATAAAGAATAATCAGTTAAAGAAATAAAAAAATCAACAAATTATTTAATCAAAACTATCATGATTTGGTAATTTTCAAATTTTAAAATAATTAGTTTGTACGGCTGATTTAGAGAATTTTAAACAAATTAACAAATTATTTTAATTAAAAAAATTATTTTAGTTTTTATTTAATAAACATTAAAAACTAATTTAAAAATAAATAATTTTTTTAAAATGTCACATATGCATCTTAGGTGATGGGGTAACCGATTAGAAACCTGAAAAACCTGTGAAATGGACAAATTGAATAAAATTAGATAATTTAGGAACTAAATTGTAGGTTTTTTTTTTTGAAATTGGATAATTTAGGAATCTAATTGTAGGTTTTTTAGGTTCAATGACCTATTTTGACCCTTATTTCTATACAAATAATGTATTTTCAGTACTCAAATAATATATTTTCTTTAAATACAATGTACATTATTTGTGTACTGAATGTACATTATTTGATAGTATGGTCCACACAATAATGATCGATGATATGCTATCAACTTTTCCATCTCAAACTTATTCTGAAACTCCCTTACATCATTTTGCAATTTATTATCCTAAACTCTAATTTCAACGTGACAAATATATAGAAAAGGAATTTGAAATACCGACTAACTGATCTGAAAACTAAAGGATCGATCATAATTTCTTTCAAAGAGAATTGGAGCTAAGTAGGCAAGCAACGCAACTATGAACTAGCTAGTACACTGCTGGAAATTTCGCTATTTCCGTCCAACATTTCCGTCCAACAAAATGTTGGTCGGTAATTTGTAAAAAGTCACAACTTTCCGTCGAATATGAAAATGAATGAAAAGTTGGATGGAAATTTCCGTCCAACTTGTGATAATTGGATAGAAATTCTGTCCAACATGTGAGTGTTGGACGAAACTTCTGATCTACACTAAATATTGGACAGAAAATCAAATTAACCATTAGAGGAAATGTAAAATCGAATTGACTAAATACCGTCCAACATTATTATTGGACAAAAATTAAAATATTTAAACATTGTCAAAACTCATTTTCTTCAAATTTCGCTCAAAACACCAAAGTCTTTGGCGGTACCTCCTCTTCCTCAAAACCCTATTCTCTAAACACTTAATCAGCACCGGACACAGCAAAATCGCCCTCCCCTACGACGACGACGCTTCCCCTGACCTCACTTGCGATGAAGACGACGATGACGCCTCCCCTGACCTCTAGGCTGCGACAGCGCTGTAGACTCGAATGCAGCCGCTCGCCCGCCTTCCTCTGCGACAGATCTAGAAGGAAAACCTCGACTTCTGGATTTGCAGTTCGAAGAGTCGACTGAGTGTGAGGCGAAGGTTGTTTGGTCGCGGCGGAGTGAGTCCACCAAGGTTGACGTGGGGGAGGAGGGAAGAATAATGCGGAGGAGACTAAGCTGTAGCAGGGAAACAATTAGGGCTTAGAGCTCGCGGAGAAATGAAGACGATGAGGGAGGCAAAGTCATGAACTCTACCGATGCCGGAAGGAGCTTCACAAGTGCGAATTGAAACAAGTAAGTTTTGCTCAATCTCCATTTACTCACATGCCTTTACATACTCAAGCATTGGTCTAGAAATTGTTGGTTTGAATTTCGATTTTATCCCCTAACTGAAGAAATTAGAAATTAAAAGCTGTTGTATGTGTGTGAGATATAGCTTGCTGCTCTGGCAAAAAAAAGAAGTGTATTGCTTATAATGATAATATTCTAATTCTCATTGTTTAGTGTAGATTGGCAGTTCTTAGCGTGGTTGTATTGCTATAATTTAATGCTTATAATGATAATAATGATAATATTCTAATTCGAAATGTGTAGAGTAGATTGACAGTTCCTGGTGTGGTTGTATTGCTATAATTTATGCGTATAATGATAATATTCTAATTTCCGTTGTGTAGTGTAGATTGGCAACTCCTGGTGTGGCTGTAGCTTGCTACATTAATTTCTATGCAATTTTGTCAGTTAGATAACATGAAGCTCAAAACTTTGCCAAAGAGTAAAGATAGGAGTCTTCTGATTCAGTTGGTACAGTTATTTGTTTGCATGGTACAGAACTGCGTAATATGCATCAATAATTACTTTGAGACAGTAGATGATAGTGTACCACTATTAAGAAATAAAGCAATATTCTGTACTGATTATATACTTTTTATACTCTTTTTATTGAAATGCAGGTCTAATTGTAGGTGGCTTGGCTAACATTTCAGATACTGAAACAAGCATTAGGTAAAATTTTCATTCTGTACATATGTGATTTTGAGTGTATGTATATATTTGCATTTTTTATGATAAACCAGCACAGAGTCTCAATTGATGATTATTCTTTGTATTATCTTTGTCATGACAGGGCATGTTTTAACTTTCATCAGGAACTTTTCTTCCTCTTTTTGTTGCCTCCTAATATATGCATAATGCATCAGTAGTGAATGTTATGCCCTTACATTGCTTTTGAGATACAGTCACATATCACCTATAAATAATATGGCAAGGTGACTTGCTGATGCTGTTGAATGTGTCATCTTTCAGGATACCATGGTAGTTTGCCACTTTCCTGTTTAACAAAGGTTGAAGAATATCATGATAGTTTGCCACTTTCCCGTTTTCTTAAATCATGGTGCGTGATCTTCAAATGCAACTTCAAATGCAGCATTGATGGTAGAAGTTCAACAAATGTGGGAAGAAAACAAAAGGATGAAACACAAGTCCTTCCTGATGAAGATTAAGTATTTTATGTTTTTATGACTTCTTGTGTATGGCAATAGTGCATTGCTTAAATGTTTATCAACACAATACTATCTTTTTGTTGTAATATTTGATATTTAATATATTTCATTTTGAATTTAGATTGTGTACATTACTTTGTTGATGATGTAGAATTTACTGATAACAAGTAAAACAAAATATAAATATCAGATATAAATAAATAATTTATATAAATATAATTTTCCTACCAACCATGGTCACAATTTCCGACCAACCGTCGGAAGGAATTTTGGATATTTAAAGCTTATGAGTTTTCCAACAGTCGGTTCGTCCAACGGGTAAAAGTTGGACGGAAATTTCCATCCTAAAAATGGTGGGTTAACATCCGGAATTTCCGTCCAACTTTGACCTGGTTGGACGGAATTTCTGACCAACATTTGATGTTGAACGGTATTAGCGGGGTTCATTTTCCGGGGTCACGTTTTGGTCGGAATGTTGGACGGAAACCATTTTCGACCAATAACTCCCGTTTTCCGTCCAATTTTCGGTTGGACGGAAATAGCAAAATTTCCAGCAGTGGTAGTTTGTTCTTTAGAAGGATCAGAATTTCAAAGTGTCAACATTAACATGCAATACAGACACTGATCGAGTGACCGATTGACAAGTAATTCGTGTTTTAAGAATTTACACAACTTCAATTCTCTCAGCTCACTTCTTTTTTGCAAGTACATGTGAGATCGATGTGTTGCATATTAGGGGTGCTAAATGACACAAGGATAGGCGTTTTACCTTTCTTGATGATCTTCAACTGAAGAAGCTAGGATTTACATAAGATCGCTTAAAGAACTGTCCTTGAAAGTCCATCTGGAAATAGTACAAACAAAATATCCTATAAGAATTTAGGTCGAAATAGAAAATACACTATAAGGTGACATATAGATAATATCACGTTAATGTCTGTCTTCTTGCTTTGCAGATTTAATATTTCTCATATACCTATATCAAAGGTGGATTTATCCAGGATCAAGGATGTTAATTAGCACACAGATGTTACAACATAGAGCGAAGACGAGAATAAAACTAACTGGTCCAATTTTTTATTTAATAGGGAGGCCGGTAAAGGCCAAGTCTATCACCCAGTGGCTGAGGGATTGTTGGGTGGAGGCTGCTAAAGGGCTTAAAAGGGTCAAGCCCAACACCCAGCATCTCGAAAATGTGTGGTGGTATAAGGAAATAAAGTTGCGTTTTCGCTATTAGCTATAGCTTTTGGCGTAGTGGCAAGCGCTTGATCCTAACAAGTAACAAATAGGATGATAGTTTTGCACATCGCAAACTTCCAACTATGTGGTTCTGTTTTAGTTTAGTTTTGAAAAGCAGATAATGCATGCCTGACTTTACAAACAACTTGAGGCTGATCCATTCATGGCATCAAGTGTTTTTACAATAGAGATTGTTTTGTACCATATTTATTCCATGTAAAAAGAAAGCAACCAGATCTAATTTAATTGACCCAACTCCATTAAGAAAGAAATAGATACAGTTCCAAAGGCATAGTATTGACAACAAAATATACTAGATATCCATATGATTTTACTCTACAATACTCTCTAACCGTGATTGGGTGGATAGTCAAAAAGAAAAGAAAAAAAAAATCAACCAATTGTTAATTCTCGTGCCCACAACATAATGCATTTCAAAGCATTGAAGAGGAAGAGAAATGGGCCTTACCTTGATTGTAGTCTATGGAATAATACACACTTCTGGAATGTGAGCTATGTCATGCCAGTGTTCCCCATTTCCCTTATCATATCGCCTTTGCAGTTCTGGGCATCCGGTTATTACCAAGATTTTAAGACTTTCCATTCTCTGAATGCTTTGTGGAAGCGACACAAGGTTAGGACAGCGACTTATGTACAGATACTGGAGATAAGTCAAGCTTGAAAGGCTTGTAGGCAGCATTTGAAGCGTTTCAAGACAGCTAATATATAATGACTCCAAATGATTGAGGTTGTTCAGTAAGTTTTCAGGCACAGACGTAAACAAAGGGCAGTTGCTTATGTCCAAGTTTCGGAGATGAGGGAATAGCTCTTGTCCTTCCTGCCTGGACAATTTTCTCAGCTTTGGAAGGTCATTCATATTGAGTGAAGTCAATGATGGGAACCTCATTCTGATCAAGCCTTCGCCTTTGTAATTCATTGTCAACATACTCAATAGGAAGCCCTTCTAAACGCAAAGATTTCAATAAAGGTAGCTCCCAAATGGTGGCAGATTGACACAATTTTTGCAGTTTTCTAAAGAAATATCGATAACATCCTTCATTATTGGACTGGTCATCCAAAATGGAAACGATGTACCTCTGAAGCCATATATCCTCAAAGAGTGAAGTTGGGAAGGAGGAACAAGGTACTTCACTATGTCATGACAACATGATTTTCTGCATACTAGTCCTTCTTCAGAATCCCATGACAAAGATAAGTGTCGAAGATCTTTTTTTCCTTCTAAATTGGCCTCTTTTGCATCCTCACTGCTTTTCACTTTCTCCAAATTTGTGATATGAAAGAGTACCTCTAAGATCCAAGTCTTGGCAATTCACTAATCTTAAAACCTCTTTGTTTCCCAACAACAAACTTGTTTAACGTATTTTAGGCAAGTTAACTGACCAATAACTAGGGGGCATTCCAATTAGGGGACAATCTAGCAAGCAAAGATGCCGAGATTTTTAAAGGCTACAAATGCGCTTGGGTAAACTTTGAAGGTTCCAACAGTAGTCCAGATTTAGAATCTGTAGGTTCCAAAGATCACATATCGTTCAGGTAATGTTTGAACTTCAGTAAACGAGAGATTTAAGTACCTTAGGTGCTTCAGACTGCCGATTGCAGATGGCACTTCTGTGAAATTCCCCATTGCCGACTTGCATCCAACACTCGAAGACAATCTGAATTTTGAAGGATCCTCAAGTATTAGAGTTGTGGTAACAGGTGGTAGTGATAGATAATGATCTCTCAGTACGATCTGCTGGCTTGACCTGCTGCCCTCCATCACAGAAATGGGCAAGATCATGAATAAGGTCATGCATTTTGAAAGTAACATCCCCAAAGTCATTCTTCCGCACATCATGAAAAAAAGGAATCTCATGTACAACTCATTCCACACCTCATTTCCAACATCCTCCATCTCCAAATTTCCACGGATAAAATGAATCCATTTAGCCATCCAAAGATGAATCAGCTTTTCCTTCTTAATTTCAGTGCTCTTACGGAATACAGAACAATATGCAAAGCATCTTCTCATCTCAAAAGGAAGGTTATAAATAACTCAATCTGAGTGCAGGCAAAATAAAAGTCTCTCCTTAAGGCAAGTTCCAAATTTCACTTTCTTTCACAAATAACCAGTCACTCTCTTCTTTCTTAAAGCGCATAAATCCTCCAAGAAGCCTTTGTCGCCAGAGGCACACCCCCACATTTTGCCACAATTTCTCTACCAATTTTTTCTAGTCTGGCTTCTTCTTTTGGTTCTTGCCCAAATGCAAGCTGCATTGAACAGCAACCATAAATCTTCTTCTGACAAACCTGATAAACAATATGCAGGTGGTCCCCGCAATGATTGCAACCTTCTCAAGACGAGTAGTGATGATGATGAAAGAAGCCAGTTGAATCCACAAGCAAGAACATCTTTCAATCTTTGCCACTTATCTTGATCCTCATTCACACATCATCCAACACAAGTAAGAATCTTTTATTTACTCAACAAGTCTTGAAGGCTTCTCTGTAGAGGATCTAGCTTCAATGCACCAGAACCATTCCTAGTGGCAGATTCTAAAATTTCCTTTAGCACTCTCTTGACATCAAAATCCTGGTAACACAAACCCAAAGTCTTAGATCAAAGTGTTGAGCACCCTTTCCTCATTGAAAACCATCTGGGCAAGTGTAGTCTTTCCCAGACCCCCCATTCCTAAAATATAGGTAGGACTGAAACATGTTCACCCTTCCCTTGTTTCGTCAACCAACCACTCTATAATTCTCTCCTTATCCTTGATCCCTTCCAAAGATACTCGACTGCGTCAAGATTGATCCAGTTTCCCGCGTTTCATCCACTTTAACGGCCATCCTATCACTAATTTCTCTCAGATGGAACTTAATCCGCTCCTCAGCTATGGCATTCAATTTTCTATCACTGCTTTCATTCTTTTCCCAATCTTATGGCGAAACAAAACGTTACCTACAGTATTAATTAGCAGGCGTATGATGAAAGTTTGGTGTTTGTTTTGAAGCTGGGAGGCTTCAGTTGTGCAATCGTCCAAGATATCATCCGCTTCATAAGCAGCAGCATTGAGCTTTAGGAGCCAGTTGCGTAGGACCTTGTCTTTCAGTTGCTTCTCCTCTGCATCTTCCAGAACGTCCTGAATGGTAGCAGAGCAAGCTGGATAGCTTTTCCATCTCCTTTTCGATGCCCCATAGCAATCCCAACTCTTCTCGGATCAGAGAGCTGAGATTCTCCAGAATTACTTCGATTTAGTGCTCCTTCCATGACTCTTTACAATTTTTAATCCACAAAATCACAATAGAGAATGATGGTAGAGAGAGAGAGAGAGAGCTTAAAGCTAATAGCTACACTTACGGGAGCTTAATTTTCAGTAGGGTTAACACGATTCGAAGTCTTCATCTCCCGGTCCTCCCCGCGTGTTCCCAGAAGGTGTAGTTGCACCACTTGCACCAATTCTCTGTTTGATTTCTAGCTTTAGTATGAGTGTTAACCTACACCCTCTTATACGAGTTATTATGAATATCTAAATTAAATTTGATTGAGTAAATTGAGATAAAAAATTATTAGCATTGCTTTGCGGGTAACAAGTAAGATTTTCTCAATGTGGTGTAATTGTGGCATCAACTACAAGTCTAGAGAATACAAGTTTGAAAATAACAATTCTTCTTTCTTCAACAAAGAGCTCGGCTTGAGGATTTTGATCTTCATGAGTAAGTAGCACAAGTCTCTTGCAATCTGGATGGTTAAACTTGAAGCTTTGTCTCTCTTTCTCACTGGTCACTAGATTGAAAATACTTGAAAATTTTTAACACTTAGAATTTTTTTAATTCAAGATGGTATTTATAAGCGTATTGAAAAAGGTCCGTTGGAGAGAAACCAATTTCAAACGGCTAAACCAATGGGTAGAGACCAACGGGGTATAGGGATGTCAACAGGGCGGAGTGGGGGCGACATACCCCCATCCCCGCCCCCGACTTTCTTCCCATACTCCGTCCTCGTCCCCGTCCCCGTCGGGGAAGGGAAAACTCCCCTCATCCCCATCTCCACGGGGATTATTCGAGAACGGGGAATCCCCATCCCGTTAAAAAGTTATAAAAAAAATAAAATTAAATATTAAAAAACATTTAAATAAATAACACATATATATTCATCCTCAACTTAAAGTAGTATTCAATATTTTACAATTAAACATGTTATTTAAATATGCATTTCATAAGCATCACAAGAATGTTTCTACTATATATTCAATATAGTACTCACCATCCCCGCCCCCGTCCCCGGCGGGGAATTCAAAATTGCCCCCATCTCATCTCCGATCTCCTATTTCAGTCCTCATCCCCGTCTCCGTAGGGGTGGAAAATCGGATTCCCCGTCAGATGCGGGTGCAATTGACATCCCTAGCGGGGTAATCCGGAGAGTATGTGTAACACCCCAAAATAGTTTTCCCCAAAGCTAAAGTAGGCACCATAGCCATAATACACTCTACTAAAAATAATCTCATATTTCATATAGGGTAATAAATTTTTGAGTTAATTCCACTAGAGGTCCCTTGTCTTTGCCTTCCAAATTTAGTCCCGGATTATTGTTTTTGCTATTTAACATCCCTAGACTATTATTTTTTGGACACTTTTAATCCTTCTCATGACATTTTCTATTTTTAGTAAGGGTATTTTGTCTCTTCATATTTTTCTTTTGTTATTTTTATAGTTTCAACTGATTTAATTGGTTTAGAACTTTACTAAAAACTAGTTGAAAAATATTATTACTAAAATTTCAGAGATTATCTAAAGTTATAAACCAATTAAATCAATTGAAACGGAAAAAAATAATAAAAGAAAAATATGAAGAGACAAAAATGCCCTTACTAAAAATATGAAAGGTGATGAGAATGACTAAAAGTGTCCAAAAATAATAGTCTAGGGATGTTAAATGGCAAAAATAATAGTCTGGAATTAAATTTAAAATTGCCACCAAAGACAAGGGACATTGATAAAATTAATCAAAATAATAGTATTTAACACTTTCAAAGCATTATAACCATTTCATAAATCATTTCCAATCATTTTCCAAAACATAATATAAATATTATAATTCATTCAAGGCATAATACTTTCTCAAAACATTTTCAAAATATGCATAAGTATGGAGGATTTCAAAATAACATTTCTCAACATAATACTTCTCATCCAATAATTTTTCCAAAACATAATGGTGTTGTTTACCAACTTAGAAAAATGGAGGATTTTTCAGAGAAATGAATAAATTGAGGAGTGAAAAAATAAAAATTGAAGAAGTTGTTTACTAAATTTCTTATTCCAATTGCCTAACTCTTCTCCATTTTTCAAATTCATGTATATTTTTGGAGCAATTCATTTCAAATCTCGAAATGGAGGAATGGAGAATGAATGGGTGATCAGTAATGTGTGTGTGAGGTCAATGGGTTGATGCTTGCTAAGCACATTGTTATTGTTGTTGAGTGCCAAAGCATGTTTTATTATTATTATTATTATTATTATTATTATTATTATTATTATTATTATTATTATTATTATTATTATTATTATTATTATTATTATTATTATTATTATTATTTATCATACAAATTCTATACGTGATATTAGGATGATTGTATTTAATGATGTTTTGCGTATTTGGCGGTGTAATCAAATTATATATTAAAATGATTGAAATAATTATAATTTATTTCCTTTCAAATAATTTATTTAGTAATATGTTTTTTTCTCCAATTTTGTTACCTTTTTTACATTTAGTATTATAATGTAGTAACTTTATTATGTAATAAAACGAATTATAAAATTATTTTTAAGAAAATCACACACACACACACACACACACACACACACATATATATATATATATATATAGAGAGAGAGAGAGAGAGAGAGAAAAAAAACTGGAAGAATAGGTGATGAAAATTAAAAATCAGAGAAAAGAAAAAATGGAGAAGGAAAATTGAAAAACTGGAAAAATGAAAAAACAAAGAAATGAAATAAACGACCCCACCATTTTTTAATAGTCATTCTCAAAGTATATATATATATATATATATATATATATATATATATATATATATATATAGGGCCGGCCCTGGCATGTTTGCCCAGGGCCATTGCACAGGCCCCAAAAATTGGGGGCCCAATTAATAAAAAATAATATTATATATACTATATACAGAGGCTGCTGTAATGCAGTATTGTTGTACAGTATATATATATAACTTCATTTATACAATTGGGCCCAATTTGGGAGCTTAATTATAAAAAAAAATTTATACATATACCATACATACGATACGTACATAAAATTATATATATATATATATAATATATATATATATAATATATATATATATATATATATCATAAATATATAAAAGAAAGTACATTTTAATATATACTAAAAGTACATTAAATGTACATTATTTTATAGTATGTAAAATACGGTCCACACAATAATGATTGTACTCAACACTAATCAGTAATGCCTAAATCCTATTTCGTATTTTCCCTAATCCCTTTTTCTTGTTGTCACTCTAGTTAGCAATCAGCACACTTTTCGCACAAGGCAAGTACACAAAGTCTGGAATTGAAAAAGTCGGTAAATTGATTTGTGTGTTTAATAGTACGTTTTAATGTAGTTTCTAAATATATAAAATTTTGTATACTAATACTAAACTTAGTATTATGAAATATTTAAATAAAAATAACTTCTGTCAAGCCTCTTTAACCGAACCCGACACATAAAATGAGAAGATGGAGTAATAATCTTCACACAGAAGACCAATGTGATGTGACACTGGAAAACATTTAAACGATAGTGTGCACAACAATGATAGGTATCACTATGACATTTAAAATGATAAGAATATTGATAGTTGTTTTAGATGATGGCGGTCACAATGAAAACGAAATTTTGGAAGAAGTTTGATATTAAAAATTTGGTGGAAGATTTTGCATTAAATTAAATGTGCACATGTCATTGTTTAAGTGAAATTTTAAATGTATTTTTTTATACAATATTTATATTTTTCAATTTTGTCACAACTTTTTAAACTATTATATATTATATATATATATATATATATAATATATATATATATATATATATATATATATATTATATATATATATACTAGAAAGGGCCCAAATAAAGATATCGAACAGGACCCCTGATTTTATTGGAACGGCCCTATATATATATATATATAATATATATATATATATATATATATATATATATATATATATATATATATATATATATATATAATTCATGTATTGAGGAATACAAAGCTCATCTTTTCTCATAAGCATTTACAAGTATCATATTACGTATGGAAGAATTCATATCTCACTGTGAGGCAGAGACGTCATCTCAGTGAAGCCCTTAGTAAACAACTAGGGGTGGAGCCACCTAAGAGCTACCTCCCTCCCAAAAAAAAAAAAAAAAAAAAAAAAAAACTATTAGTATTGTAATAGCTATTTTGTGGCCCCCTCACCAAAATATTTTCCCCTCCCCCTAAGAAAGCTTCTAGAGTAATTTTATACTCAAGCCATCCAAACCAGACAGGCAGACAGCATATACAGAAGTAATTTCTCTTCAATTTTCAAGCTGTAGTTATATAGGTAATTTTCATTTCTTTTTTATTCTTTAAATCTTTGGATTTCTTATGAATTATTCTTTATCGGAGATAGATTTATCAGTCCTCACCATAGAAAAAAGTCTATAAATATTGTAGTTAAATGGTAGCTAAATCATCTCTTTCATTTTCTCAGTTGGCGACGGCAACCGCAGTGAACTCGGGTTACGAGTAGTGGCGGCTAGATGCTATCAGGAGTGTCGGCGTTCTCCTTTGGCCAATTGGCACAAACCAACTTTACCTTTGGGCTTTGGTTGGGAGAAAACAATAATTATAAAAGGTGAAGTTGAAGGGGTTATATTGTTGTACTGGTTCGTGTATGTTTAGACTTTTAAGAGTATAATAGAATTTGGAAGAATTTGAATACTAGTGCATAATGAAATGGGTGATTTGATGAGTTTTGAAAAATGACACGTATTAATTGAGGAATATAGGTCATTGTGGATTTGAGATTAGGTTATGATTACAGAAAGGGCTGGGGTTATATATGATGATATTATCTAGGAGAAAGAAATCATTAGTTAGCATATTCAATTCACGCAGACAAAAAACTAGATTATTAGAATGCCAAATCAGCTTAAATTAATATTTGGTTATGAAGTTAGAACAACTGATGTTAACTACTCTGTCTTTCCATAAACAACATAATTTATATATAATTTATAATCATGTATGGTATGTGAATAATTATTTATTAATACTATCTATATTATGTTATGACATTTTGTAATTAGATTTTAATTATACCAAGCTTAGGAGTTTAGATCCCTCAAATCGTTTTATTGTCTTAGACTTAGGTCAAGTTTATCTTCATTCGAATTATTATTCGAATCGTTAACTCGAGTGATCACTTTAAGCACTCGTGGGTTTCAAAAGAATGTCATACGAGATGACAAACACTCAGGCGAATCAAAGATAACGAATCGGTACGTGACCCAAGAGGTTATCTCTCAACGATTCGTAGTCCTAAATGAAGACTTGAAGAGCTGAAGATTCAAAGACAAAAAGCACAGAGGTTGCAAAAAGATTGAATCATGGAAGGGTTTACCTCATGTGTTATCAATGTCGAATGATAAAAGGAAAATCATTCGAGGCATTATGGGACGATTGGTAAAGTCAATCAATCATATTCGAGTGAATGAAAAGGATCGAGACGATAGACAAGCTAACGACTCGATAAGGACAAGCCAGAGACATTCTCTGTGCATGTATAGTCTGAAACCTTAAAGGAGCAAAGCTATGGACAAAATGAGTCCTAGGTCCCAAAGTCAACTTTCATTAAATGTCATGTCCTTTGTGCAGAACAAAAAGTAATATGTTTAGCGCATTTTATGGACCAACGGCTGGAAAGTACTGAAACTCACGTACAGTCGTATTACCAGCGATCTCTACTCACATGTTTAATTAGTGCTCTGAAATTTATAAGAAAATTGCAGCTATCGTTTACCACAAAAAATAATACTAGTTATTCATATATATATATATTATATATATTATATTATAGGTATATTATATATATATAGTATCTAGACTACTATATTATACTTATATTAGTAGATATAGGGGTGATCACATGGGCGCATTGTATTGTTAGTGTGGTCATGATGGTCATGGGCACATTATAGCGCTCATTAGATTAGATAGACCCACAATGAATCATGATTAATCAAGATTTTTTCAGTATTTTTCGCGGCGCATCTCTTACCCAACGACTGCAAGGGTAAATTTCATCATAAAACACCGGAATAGGAAAATCACAGTGGTTATGTGTTTTATTCACACTAACTTGGTTGATGCCCTTCTTAACATCAGGCCCTATATAGGCGGTTTCAAGTTTTGTCTATCAACGATATGGAAGTTCTATATAGCCTTGTTGTTGAATGGCGGATCGGCCAAATTTTGCGGTCAGTCACTTTTGGCGCTTTTGACTTCCGTCAAAACGCCAAAAAAACTTGTTTGGTTAACAGCGGTTTGGAGCAGCGGTTTGCTCCAAACCGCTGAAATCCCAAACGCTGCTCCAACGCTGCTAGGGAGCAGCGGTTTGGGTTGGCGTTTTGGGAAAAATTAAATTTTCCCCAAAACGCCCCTGTTTATTAAAAAAAAAAAAAAAAAAACACTTTAAAACCTTTATTTGATGAGCCGTTGGCTCCCTCAATGTTGCCATCCCAGATGGCAACGATTAAATTGTGGAGCCTTGAGGCTCCTTAAATAGGAGCCTCAAGGCTCCATTTCCACTTTTCCACCGATGTGGGACGGTGGGAAAAGTGACAAATCAAGGAGGGGAGCAGCTTGTGCTGCTCCCTTCTTTCGTTTTTTTTTTTTTTTTTTTTTTAATATTATTATATTTATTATAAATTATAAAATTATAATGTAATACCCTTAGGTCATTTTACAGTTAACCACTAATCTAAACAGCTAATTTTTACCAAACATTTTTTTATAAACCGCTAATACAACTCTGCTGTCAAAACCTGCTAACGTACAATCCGCTATCTGATAACCGCTAACACAACCCGCTACCGCTGACCGCTAACCGCTATAACCAAACAAGCCCATAATCTTCTTAGATTACTTAATTCCAAACCAACAACTATATAAATAAATATATAGAACAAGAATTTCATTGCATAGAGCATAATCTCAAAACCTTGAACGAAAGACGAGAAGATCGAAGATGAAGGAAAAGTGGTTAGTACGAGTCGAGCGAAACACTCTTTCCTTTAAACCTTATTTGCTACCTCCAAAAGTTCTAGAGCGTTGTTGTCTAGGTTTCATAGGATAAAACGTATTACGATTCAATGTTGAGCACCCAAACGAATGAATCCGGCGAACTAGAGCACGGACAGAACATAGCCGACAAGGAGTAGGAGCAGAGTTTTGGAGAGAAGAAAAATCTGATTTCTGTGTGTATTTCGGAACATCAGCATCAGTACAAAATCAATTAAGGCAGTGCAAAAACCCCTTTCAAGACCTATCTCCATCATCATCGGCAATGCCATTAAAAAGTCCAATTTGCATTTCTGCACAAAGCGCTGATGTTAAGAGCATCACTACCAGCGGATCTTTCTGAGTTATTGGAACAGTGTTAGGATATTACTGATGGGGAGGTAGTGGTTCAAAGCAAAATCATACCTCTGCAAGAACCAAGTTTATGGCAGAGAGAAAGTGAGAGAAAAAAAAAAAAAAAACGCAACGGTCACTTTGACTTTTGATTACTTTTTAATGCCTTTTTTTTTTTATAATGTCAAATTTTGTTTTAGTTTTTTTTTTTCTTTTTCACCCACATTTTTATCTCTTTCCTAATCACACTTACGAAAACCCCTCAAAAATGGCACTGGAGATGCTCTAATAACCAGATTGCCATTGACCGGTGAGACGTGGACCCAGGTTTCAGAGTGCCATTGACTAAAGAGCATAGTTAAAAAAGTAAAAAAATAAAAAGTTTTTTAGAAACAAAAAGTTAAAAAAAAATATTTTAAAAATAGTAATTTTTTTTTAAAAGACATGTATCTGTCCAAGAAGCACCAACCTATTAAACAAGTTTTTTTTTTTGAATACTATTGACCCTATTACATAGACGTGGACCCAGGTTTCAGAGTGCCATTGACTAAAGAGCATAGTTAAAAAAGTAAAAAAATAAAAAGTTTTTTAGAAACAAAAAGTTAAAAAAAATATTTTAAAAATAGTAATTTTTTTTTAAAAGACATGTACTTTCTCAACCTTACTGAAGTCCAACGAGTCAATATCACCACTATTGAAGCTCAAACCCATGACCTCCCACTTGGAAGAGTCACTTCATGCCGCTTGACCACAAGGTCTTTGGCAACCTATTAAACAAGTTAATTTAGGCTTAATTGAACATTTTAGTTAGTTTAGTGATTGACTTAGTGAGCCAATTTGATTTTTTTTTCCTATCCGTAAATAATGAATTAAGAAAAACAAATTTCACTTGTAATCTTCAATTATTGTAGCATTATCACATTTAATTTTGCTTTTTTAATATTGTCACATTACACTTTTAACTTTCATTTGTTCGCCTTAATTAGTCAGTTTAAAAATTTGTATTATACTCTTTTGTCAATATAGTTAATGTGCAATTTCATCATTCAATTAAAAAATTTTTAAAGGGGAGAGAAAATATATACTAATATGCAATTAATCATTCAATTAAAAAAGTTTTAAAGAAGGAGGAAAATATATGTTGACGCAAGAAGCTTGATAATAACACTACATGTTAGCCTTCTTTAGTAAACGGTGAATTGACAAAAAATTTAAATGAACGACTAATTGTGATAATCAAATAAAAGTCAAGAATGTATAATTAAAATTAAAAAAAGTTAATTCCACCAGAGGTCCCTTATTGTTTGTGGCAATTTCAAATTTGTCACAGACTATCGTTTTTGTCATTTAACATCCTAGACTATATTTTTTTGACACTTTTAGTCATTCTCGTGACTTTTCTTATTTTTTTCTTTTGTTATTTTTTTTTTTTTTTTGTTTCAAACCGGTTTAATTGGTTAAGAACTTTAGGTAACCTCTGATTTTTACTAACCATATTTTTCAACCGGTTTTTAGTAAAGTCCTAAACCAATTAAATCGAAAAAATAACAAAAAAAAAAATATGAAGAGATAAAAATGCTCTTACTAAAAATAAAAAAGTCATGAGAATGACTAAAAGTGTCCAAAAAAATAATAGTCTGGGATGTTAAGGCAAAAACGATCAGTATTATATCGTGGACCATGGTCCAAAAACGGCGACGTTACACTTAATGAAGCGCGTATTTTTGTTGTGTTAATTACCAATGTAAACTAAAATGTATCTAAACTGACATTGCCTCACTTATTATTTTTATATTATCAAATGAAACTGTAATTGAATTGAAATAAAATTGTAATTGTGTTGAAATGAAACTGCAGTGTATACAAAATGAAATTGATAATAATTTCACTTATTTTTGAGTGTATATTGCCCAACGAAATTGTAGTTATATCAAATGATACTATAGTTGTGTGAAATGAAACTGCAGTGTTTATAAAATGAAACTGAATAACATTTCACATATTTGAGTGTATATTGTGCAATGAAATTGTAGTTATATCGAAATGATAATGTAGTTGTGTTGTAATGAAATATAGTGTATATAAAATGAAACTGAATACTAGTTTCACATATTTGAGTGTATAATATTGAATGAAACTGCAGTTATATCAAAATAAACTATAGTTGTGTTGAAATTAAACTGCAGTGTATACAAAATGAAACTAAATATATTATACAATCAAAGTTTCTTTTTGCGGACGACGCGAAACAAGTGTCATTTCTTTTCATTAAAAGAAACGACACTGTTTTGATGTCTGAACCACAATGTATTGTGGACCGCAATCCACAGTATAATTTGCCCAAAAACAATAGACTGAGACTAAATTTAAAATTGCCACAAAAAACATAGACCTCTGATGGAAATTAACTCGTTAAAAATAAAACTAAATGTAACAATATCACAACAAAAACTTTACTGAATTAACAAATAGTCACTCCGATCCACAAGCACTAAAGTTGCACTAAAGTTGCACAAAACAGGCCGGGACTTGGCTCAATTAACATACAAATAGTTCCTCCACAAGCACTAAAGTTGCACAAAACCATGAAGCTGAAAAGCAACCATACAAGTTTCAAGTCTCAAAACAGTCATTATGCCTGATTTAAATGTTTAGCATTGAACAGTTTAGCCTTGACCAAAATCAGTAGGTTTATCAGCTAATTCTTCAATTTGGGAAATGGGAAAAGAAGGCAATCTGTAGGTTTATCATCAGTCAGCCAATTATTCAATATGGGAAAGAGGGCTTAATTAGCTTCACTCAGATTAATATGTGCTCGCTCTAATTTGAGGGTGGTGGAGTATACTTCTCCATCAACATAGCCAGTTCAAACTTCTTGTCCAGCGCCGCCTCTTCTCTCTATGTCTACGCCTCATTGCATCTATTTCTTCTTCATGCACCTTTTTAAGCTTCTCCTTCTCTGCTATGAACTCTTTCATCCCATAGTTCTGAAACTCCCCATATTTTGCAATTTCCTCCACCCTAATTTCAATGTGACAAATATATCAGAATAGAAATTTGAAATGCCAACAAAAACTAAAGCACCCTAATTTATTTCAAACAAAAGTAAGCAAGCAATATATTAATGCAGATATGAACTAGTAGTGTGCTCCTTTAGAAACACTTTCATGTTTCACAATATAATAGCACTGCGAAATGAAACAAGCTAAGGATCGGATAGGCATTTTACCTTTCTAGATGATGATCTTCAACTGATGAAGGAGGATTATTTGGATGAGATTGCTTATCCTTGTTAAAGTGCTCCCGCTGCATCTTTTCAAAACTCTCCTTAAAGAACTGTCCTTGAAAGTCCATCTGAAAATAGTACAAACAAAATAATTAAGCTAAGGCAAATAGAAAAGTACATTATTATTGTAAGGTTACATATATGCGTAAAGACCAAGGGTTAGTTTGTAGCTGTATATACCATTCAGGTCAAGTGGAAAGGTGCAATTTGAAAAATGCGGATGTAGTAATTCAAAATATAATAATTAAGTAGAACATCTACTAAAACCTACGAACAAATGTAAGAGTAAGTCTTGTATGACACCATCTCACGTGAAACATTTAATACTTTTTATGTCGAGAGGGTCTCATAAAGAGTTATTCCAAACATAAAATAAGTCTGTATAAAGCTTATTGAAGGGAAATTATATTTCATAGCTCACGTTCGTTAGCAATCAACCTGTTTTTTACACAGGTTTGGGATATTCCCAACTCAACCTATGGTTAGACGGGGCAAATTATTCTGTGGACTCCAAGTCCACCTTGCAAGGTGGAGCCCAGTGGATCCAGGTCCAAAGATACACAATTTCGTACTAAATGTTCACAATTTACTTTTTAAAAATTCACAATTTGTGATGAGTGATGACCTTATATTGTATTTACAAATTCTCAAAACTTAGAAACACAATTTATATTCTAAATGTTCACAATTCCAATACTAAAAATTACATTTAGGACCAGGGTCACCTTGCAAGTGGGACCCTAGTCCATGGTATAACAATTGTTAGACCTTATATTGTATTTACAAATTCTCAAAACTTAAAACACAATTTATATTCTAAATGTTCACAATTCCAATACTAAAAATATACAATTTAGGAAAGGGTCACCTTGCAAGTGGGACCCTAGTCCATGGTATAACAATTGTTAGACGGGCTGGTGGCTAAACAGGCTAGCCTGTATTAAACTTTTATTTATATATATTAAAATTTTAAATCGTTTGTATAGCCCAAGAATTGAACACCTAACCTTTAAGTTAACATCAAATACTGTTTCCAATCAAACACATTAAACTTTTTGAACAAACACCATATATATATATGACTAGCAACTACAGTCTACGTATATATGAAAACTGTTACTAATCAGTAAGCCCATTCAAGTGTTCATTGAATAAAAGGCAGGCATTTTGAATTGGTTCAGCACTTGCAATTTGTTACCATGACATCAGCAGCTAAAAACATGAATGAACCAATAAAATAAGATAAAAACATAAAGATTCACAATTAAGAATTAGAAGCAAAAAGTAATTATCTACTGAGAAAGGACAAAATAATCCCCCTAGCTCCCTCCCATTCCTCCCTCAACATATGTTCTCTATTTTATGCAAGCTAAAAGTTGTAGAAATTAAACTAGAAAAACAGCAACATCATCTGATCTGAAATGCAAGATCATATATAATATATACATATAAATATACCTCATCTTTGTTCTCCTCATGGTGCTTCTTTATTCTCAACCTCACAACCTTGGTTTCTTCCATAGTCTGGCGAAGTTTTTCACTCACAACACTAACAGACTCTTCAAGAGCTTTTGCCTGCTTCTGGTGTCTGGCGGCTTTGTCCTTGAAACGCATCAGCTGCTGATTGTCCTCCCCCATCTTCTTAAGTGGGTCCACAACCATTTCTCGGTGAGATCGTATCTCAAACCTCACTCTGGATTTACCTAAATTTTAGCACATCACATCACATCAGTACTTAACTCACTCTACATACTACTCATAATTAAAACCAGCTAGCTTAGCTTAATTAGTATGTACGTGCTGAACCATATATATACCGTGCGAATGCCGGTTAAAATCATCTATATCTCTCTTTTCTGCCATGTAACCATAGAGCTGCCATTTTCCGCCAGCATAAAATGTGACCGGGTTCCGTTCCCAAGCATCTCTGTCTCTTGCATCATCGGTAAAATGCTTGCTTAGTCTCTCAGCCTCAAGGTAGCCCCACCGGTGAGGCATCAAAAATCAAAACACTAATCCCACGATGCCCTTTTGGACCATATGAATGCCGAGCCTGACTGCATCATAAAAGCTGAAGTAGTCAAGAAGTTCCTGATTTCCCATTCCTATCCACTGGATGGGGAGGAATTATGTGTTAGAATTACAAAAAAGTTAACCACAGAAAAGGCATCAGGCAGGGATCATATCATTTATGTACCTTGTCAATTTTCATCTTTTTCATGTCTTGTATTCATAATGATTACCATAGGGGGCCACACAATTGAAAAATCTTTTTCTTCATTAGCAAGCCCGTTCCACATTCTGAAAATTTCACCTGCTTGAACTACAGAAGTACCCCTCCTACTCAGCTCTTCTTCCAATACTTCTGCAAGTTCCCTGTGTAGCTTCATCCTCTTTGACCGTTTTGTTCTTGCATGTACCGTCAGCGAATATAATCCTCGATACCAATCAATAGCTCCCGGACCCCCTTTGCAAGCGGGGCAGTGCCACTGTCTTCCAGGGTCGTTGATCTGCTCAGTGCTCAAACTGTTGATGCAATTGAAAAATCCTTTGAACCAGCGATTCTGTTTGCGCGTGTCGTGGCTCTTTTCACTCTCACATGAATCAAATTCATCACTCAGAAACTCATCATCAGACTCATCAGTCAAATATGATTGTTCATCGTCATCATCTTCTTCTTCTTCTGTATGGACAACCACTGCAGAAGGATGAGAACTTTGGTCATTCTCAAGGGAGTGTGTTGAAGCCACTATAGTAGACCACTTTAGAGGAGGCTGAACCACAGGAGGAGGATATGCTACAGTCCCGAAATCCCGGTTAGCTGAGTGTGGCCTTACATTTCCTCTACCAGCACAAGTACTCATAGGATAAGCTCGCCATTTGCTTCCTGAACCCCTTCCCCCATTATTTCTCATTTCTAAGTTGGGCACAGAATTTGTTGGATGACCCCATGCTTTAACACCAGAATTTGCCCAAACTTTAGTAGTGGAGGTCGGGAGCATCGGCTGCTTTCCACCCCTATTCTTGGGTTTCTTAACATAAACTTCCTGCCCATCATCTTGTTTTGAATTAAAACTCAGGTCTGCCACTCCACAATTCAATTGATCAACCATGAGATTTGATGTTGCAGCTGACGTTTTCTTTGTAGGCGGTGAATAAAAAGGTTTTCCACCACCTCTACTTGAACTCATCTTTGAGTTTGAGACCGAGCTGAGCTATCACTGAGCATAAAAAGGATCATCAACAACATTACTCATGAAAATGGAAATTATATGTCTATATTTAGATTACGGGACAACAGGAGTCTGATAAATTAATTGTATTACACATACACTGCACACTGGCAAAATATTATCAAGATCATTAGTAGTATAGAATGGTTTACAACAAATAACTCATCCCAATAATTCTTTCAATCTTTATGTACAAAGATATTTGCAGTTTGCCAAATAGAACACTAACAATAGAAATACTTCTTTTAATTCAAAAAAAAAAAAAAAGGCCACTAGAATTATGCTTTACTACCACATATATAAACATAAGGCACACTATATCAAACATCCTTCTACCTTGCATATCTTAATGCCACCACTAAGACATGGAAGTCATTCCTAATTAAAAACCAAAGTTTATGTTTGATTAAACCTGCAAAGTATTTGCATTAGAATAGAATATGACCAAACAGCATAATCAATCCTTTTTTCTCTGTTCTGTTTCTGCGCATACCCAGAGAACAATATTGAAGGAGAAGAAGAAGAGGAAGAAGCTCCCATCCCTTCAAATTTTTCAATAGACTATAGCCCACATAGAGAAAATGTAGTGTAAGATATATTATACCATTTTTTGCTCCAAGATTCACGTACTATCATGCAACATAAGCAGGACAAGAACATGAAGTAGGAATAAACGTTTTCCACAGAAAAGAAAAAAAAAATCAACACTTGCAAGTCTCGAAAACAGGGAAAAAAACACAAATTGAAGAAGAAGTGATACATAGAGTGGGGTGTTTGGTAATAGTTGTTAGCTTATTTGATTATTGGGTTTAACTAATTGATAACATTAGCGGATTGCAAAAGATGTTTGATAAATTGAATGTTAGCTGATAGCTGATTATATACAAAATGACTTTCTCAACGAGCTGATCGAAAAGCTACTTTCATTACATTACACATTTACTGATTATATACAAAATGACTTTCTCAACGAGCTGATCAAAAAGCTACTTTCATTACATTACACATTTACACATGCATATATTATCTATACCTACATGCATATTATTATACTAATATACTCGTACATGAGGAGGCGAGAGGCGAAAATATAACACGTCAAGTAGAATCGTCTACGCATGTGTATCTTTACAAAATGCAGTAAGACAACCTAACAATCAAGCGAATATATACACGTAAACTATGTGTATGTATAGACAGAACAGATCGGAGAAAATTAAGGAGAAGGGCAACATTTCAGATCTTTAGCTAAGAGTTGTACCGGAAAATGACTGACGGAGAGAATGAAGGGAGATCGCGAATTCTCCGGCGAACTCACCGGCGATCGCAGGCGAAAAGCCAGTTGAAAGCAGACAATTGACTATTCCAGGGGAGAATATAGAGAGTGTCAGTGATGAAACCAGTGAAATGAGCTGAGTGTGGCTTGAGACGCAGCTAGCAAATGACGCGAATATATATAGTGGGCTCGAAAATTAAATTAAAGGAATATGTACACTCGTAACAGGGGCCAAATGGCCAAATTCAAAATGTTCCTACACTACTAAAACTTGAGGTACAACATCTAATGCATGATGTACATGGTTTTAAAGCCTAATTAAACAAAAATAAAATAGCACTTTAGATCCTTGACTTATACCAAAGAATTAATGCAATCCTTCGATTATGGATGTATTTATATTTCGCCCTTCAATTATTAAAAAATGACACCTTAACCCTTGACGTTAGGTTTCCGTCTTCAAATAACGGAAATATAAAAAATCATGAATATAACCGGGACAGTATAGGAATTTAACCGTACATATGTCTTGTTAAATTTGAAACTCTTTCCTTAGTGTTCTTTACTAGTCTTCTTAAATAAATAAATAAAAATTGTAAATATAACAGTGACAAATTGACAATATAAAATTTAATCATAAATATAGATCTCGTAAAAATTAACTCTTTCCCAAGCGTTCTTTACTTAATCTTCTTCAATAAATTAAAAACTGTGAATATAGTATTGAAAATGTAAAAATTTTGCAATAAGTAGGCTTATAGGCCTCGTTAAATTCAAAAGTCTTTCCTATAATTCTTTACTAGTCTTCTTCATAAATTACTACTTTAAATTTGTTAAAAACAATTATCGTCTTTTCCTAGAATTCTTTACTAGTCTTCTTCATAAATTACTACTTTAAATTTGTTAAAAACAATTCTCGTCTTTTCCTAGAATTCTTTACTAGTCTTCTTCATAAATGACTACTTTAAATTTGTTAAAAACAATTCTCCAACAAGGTTAGTAGTAAATAATCATTTATGCGCTATAACTTAAATGCGGAAGCACAATTAACAATGATCGCATGTAAATCAAATCAATCAACTAAACAATGTTCATGATCATGGACTTTTAATTAAATAGGAAAAATAGGACGATGTAATCTCTCAATTGAATGAATCAAGAATATAATGCTTTCCTCTCTGATCCGTATTCCTTAATAACCTCCTGATGGGATTTGAAACTGTTGAGATCCCTAGAGTTTTCCTGGGTATTTATAGATGTGATGAGAAACCCTCTTTCAAGAGGAATGGGGAACCTCCTTTAGGAATAGAAATCCCTTTAGGAATAGAAATCCCTTTAGGATTGTGAAACCATAACCTTATCCATTATACATCTTTTAACCCTTATAAACTTAAATTTTAACAAAATGAGAGGGAGAGAATTTCACCAGTAATTCCGCCTTTACACATTTCTAACAGTTAGTACCTAAAGTCCATATTTTTTTTAATGCTATTAACTCTATTACATAGCAGTATATGTTCAAACATACTTTTTCAACCTAATGAAATGCCTGCATTGAGAGGCTTGATCTCATGACTTTCCACATGGGAGAGGTCAGTACATGTCATCTGAGCACAAGGTTCTTAGCAACTTAGTTTTTGGAAAAATTGCAAATTAGCTTTGTGTTAGATTTCTAAAGTTTTTGGAACAATTCTCCAACAAGGTTAGTACCTGCTACGAATATTGAGGGTTTAGGTTTGAGTTAGATTTCTTTGTGCAAAAGTATATAGTTAGTGTTGAATCTTGAAATTATTTTGTCTCGATTTACCTCTTCATGAGTTGAAAGCAGTTAAATGAAATAATAATCCTAGATCGACTTGTTAACCCATGGAACTTGACCCACCTTTATTTCTATTGGTACATATACAATTAGATCATATCCAAACAAAAATACTTATGAAATTTAATAATATTCTATGAAATTTGATTATTAGATTTGCAAATTTAATTTGTGATATTTATTTATAATTGATTAATTGTATAATTATGAATTGTGCATTAAAAGTTATAATGCGTGCTATGTTATAAGTTAATTTGTAATTTACAATGAGTTTTTATATTCAAACTCTTTTATCTATTATCGATGTTTCATATTTTATCAGACATGTTTTTTAATTGGTTTAATTTTACAATTATTCAACTACAATTGTTGTTAATTATATTTGATATGTTAATTCAATTTAGGTATCAATGTAACTTTAAGTTTTATAATTTTTGTAAATATGTATTGTATTGAAATTAAGTAACAAACTAATTAAAAAACATTATGAATTGAACAGATACTACCTTGTAATAGAATAAATAATATTAAAAAAAATAACAAACTAATTTAAAAACATGATGAATAACCGTTTGTACAGTTGTACTCTCTCTTTTGTCACACAATTCACAACACAATCAAAAGAGTTTTACATACCTGATACCTTTAGGCTTTTACACCATGATACGATTCCACGTCGGCTCCACAAGATATTGTGGAGTGGTATTTAAGTTGGGGCCAAACCTCCACTTATGAGCTAGCTTTTGTGGTGGAGTTAGGGTCTTGGCTTGAGTATCGTATCATTTGGTGTTCTTGTTGAGATGTCTGAGTCCGGAGTGAAAGCTATCTAAAGTGAAGTCGTCCACTCATCCGGTGTCGGCCTAGCGGAGGGGGCGACTTAGAAAAGGGCTACCTGGTGCTTGATAAGGTGTGAGTGAAACAATCCAAATGGGAAAAAAGCTAGCTACTTGGTGCTGAGAAGAGTCCAGAGTGTGAGCCATCTAGAGTAAGCCGCTGCGGAAGTCGACTTCTCAAGGGTGAGAAATGATACGATCCCACATCGGCTCCACAAGATATTATGGAGTGGAACTTAAGTTAGGGTCAAACCTCCACTCATGAGTTAATTTTTGTGGTGGAATTAGAGTCTGGACTTGAGTACCGTATTATTGGTTTGGGATTCAACTAACATTTTAGACCTTTTTCGTCAATTTATTTTAATAGGCAATAGCGATTTGTTTTCTCAACTTCTTCTGGATTAAATCATGCATGTAAAAGGAAAAATATGAGATAATTTCATCTACATTTTCACAAATCCATATACACCCAAATGGCCAAATAAGACCATGCAAAAAAATATCTCATGCATTTAAAATTATGAAAAAGTCATAACTTTATTTTATTTTTATTTTTTTTATCCAGAAGGAGGGTGGTACCCAACTAAACGAACTTCATCTATGCATGAAGTGGTCACGAGTGGACCTGGCCCCAAGACGTTCTTGCTGAATGGCTTCCCGGATATCTTGTGGCGGCTCATTTAGTATACTGACACCTAATTGGTGTGACAAGGCCATCGTGGCAAGCTTATCCGCTATTGCATTCTGTTCTCTACTAACATGCATATAAGTAACCTCTTCCAGCCTCCTAGCTTCTCGTTTGCAATGGCGCGTAATGTTGTTCGTATGTCCTTCATCTCTTTTCAGGATGTTAACAATGTTAAAAGCGTCACTTTCCACCACCAACTTTCGCACTCCAGCATCTCTCGCGAGCCTTATGCTTTGTAACACAGCCCAGGCTTCCGCTTCTTCCACTTGACACCTCCCTATGTTGTGAGTAAAGCCTCCTTTCCAATCACCATTGGCATTTCTCATTATTCCTCCACAACCCGGCACGCTGCTGTTCTTCTTGCACCCATCCACGTTTACTTTCATCCAACCCACCGGGGGTCTCTCCCATACTTTTGCCTCAGATCGTCGTGGGACCAGTACCCCTTTGCTCTTGCACTTGTCAAAAGCCGCCTTGACTTCCACCTCGTAGTTTGAAAGCCATTCGATCTTCCTGGTCCTCGGTAAGGTAGCATGTCTGAAAACTTCGTCAATCCGCCACTTCAAGAGCCACCAGAGCCTAATGCAAAAATGCTGTGGCCATCCCACATCGAAGCCACGCTTAACGTCTCCCCGCAAGTTCGTGGACAGCCACTCTTGCCAGCTTAAGGTACGTAGATCAACCGCAGTTCTTCGTGGAAGCGCCGCCGCCCAAATTTCTGTCGCGGCTCTGCACGTCCTGAAAATATGGTTTTGATCCTCCAGAATACCTTTGCGATGCTGAGTGCGGGATCGGCGGCGGTGGGCGTTAACAATCTGAACTATACAGGAATTCGGCATTTGGCTCTGCCCAGCTTGTGCAAGCCGCTCCGTGGCTTCTGCGATCGGGTCGCTGCCTCCATAGCCTTTGCCTTTTTGAGCTGCTTTTTGATCGCCGTTTCGGTAGTCGCCGACGTCGTTTGTGTTGGGGAAAACTACAACGTCAACGCGCGATCTGGAAGCCTTTTAAGAAGCATGGACACTATTGGTGTATGGATGAAAGAAAATCTGTGTGTGTTATAATAACACTACTTAAAAGCGTTATTTGCCCGGTAACGGTGCAGATAGAACCCAGAACGGTTTCGACAGGCTACACAGACCAACTACGAATAGCTTGCACTAGCAATCACGTAGGCGAACTCCACTATGATCAGACTTTAATAGGCAGACACGAAATTATATATATATATATATATATATATATAATATATATATATATATATATATATATATATATATTAACTCACACAAGAAGAGGAATAAGCTTTTGTCTTTTCCTATTTTTTCCTTGTTGGGTGTGTTTTTAGACCCAAAGGAAACAAGCTCCTTTATATAACTGTTGGGTAGAGGATATTTCAACTCATTCCATCCACACATTTGCTAGAAATTAAGAACCAATGCAGCCTTCCTTTGTACGCAAGTAATGACAAGGTATTAGTGACTCCTCCAAAAAATGCGCTGCTTCTTTTAATAGAATATTTTCAACAATCCCCACACATTCAAAGTATAAGGCTAGAAGAGAATAATGTCTGAGCAATACAAATGAGTTGATCTTAATGTCAGTGTTTGAGAACTTGAACTGACACATAGTAACACTAAGTAATTTTCTTTTCCGGGAGCGATGTGAATCTTGAACTCACCGGTTAGATAAATTTTTGAACTCGAATGCACACACCAACTCAAAAAGCAGGTCCTACAAAAGTCAAACTCTTTGACTTATATGAACACCCTTACTATTAAAGAATGTTACGGTTGTCTCAAATATAGACTTCTACCCTGTCAAAGTCTATCAGAACATAGACGTTTTATCTATGACAAGTTTTAGCGTTACAAGATTTTTTTATGTCTTAACCAAGTCTATCTCAGTATAGACTTTTTAACTCTATCAAAGTCCTATCTTAGTATAGATACAATTAAAGGCTTATAAGTAGTTAAAACACATATATCACTTGTAAGTCCTTTTTTTTCTATCATAGATTCATAGGCACTGTTATTGACAACGCAAATGACAATTTTGTGAATCCAAGTGGTGAAGGTGTTGGACACCCCACAATTGCACGGTTATCACCATGTTTCTTAGCCACTCAGCTTCTTTGGGATACCCCCATTATCTTTCATAAGAGGCGGTTAGCCATTTTCCACTCAATGTTAGGGATCTCTTAAGGTCTATCCAACATAGATCCATCCCATTGAGTATAAGGCACAAGACACTTGTACTCATCCATTATGCGGTGATTCATTAGGTTTGTCCTCAACAAAACCACCATTTCTCAAAAAGAGTTATGAATTATTAAAGAGTTGTAGCTCACCTCACAAGTACACCACACTATCGGAATGTCGAACTTAGTGTATCTATTTTGTAACTCTTTTCATGGCTTCGTTTGACCCAGATAGTGGGATCCACGCACGAATTCATTACCACTTTGGACTTTAAGTCCTTCAATGAGTCAGCGACTAATTCCTCATAATTAAGCTCTCAAGTAAGTTGATTCTCTTGATCAAACTTACATGCACTTTGACGAGTACTCTTTTACTCCGTAAATAATCCCTTGAGATTTTTATGTTTAACATGAAACATCCTCTTTCATCATTATTCTCAATACCACAGAGAAACTTTTGATGAAAATATAATGAGTTTATTAACACCACAATGCAACACTACAAATATTTTTGTCAAATGTATTTGATCTCTTACCCAGACTGATATTTGGTGCCATCATTAGCTCCTTTGTAGACTGAGTTTTGCCGATTGCTTTGTGGAGCATTATAGAAGCTTCGCACTCTACCTGATACATGCTCAACAGTTGAATGTATTTCAACAAACTTGGTTATCTCAATTGATCACAATTACTCTTTAACTTAGAATTATAGGTATTTCAATATGACTCAACCAAGAGTTAAATAATATATATACAAATGCTCATTGTTAGTAAGCCATAGAAATAATGTTGTCCACATGCTACATCAAGTTGAACAACATAATCACAATTTCACATCATATTCTTATAAGAAATTAATCTTACCACAAGGAATTTGTTCGAGCTCATATTTATTCGGAATATCTCTCAACAATGAGACTTCAGAGTTGCCCTTGCACAAGTTTCCATTCCATTAAGGAAATTAACCTCATATAAAGCATTCATAGGATGCAGATCAAATATTACTATTGCAATACTTCAACAATTTCTATTGCAAGGCTTTGATTTTGTTTAACAACATATGAAAGTCAACCTCATTTCAGGTGAAGATCAGTGGCACTCTAACTAGCTTGCATGATCAACAAGCCCTATTCTTAAGTACTCCCAGTCAAATGGTGAAACCGAGTTTACTTCAAAATCCAGTTCTAGACAGAGTGTTTAAGATGATGACTTTCCATGTTCTCACTAAATTACAATTTGAAGCCTATGATATATGCTCCTTATTTTTATACAAATAATTTTAGTAAAAGTTTGAGCATATCTATTGCACAAATTATTTCAATCAATTCATTAGTACCTTCAAATACTAAACAATAAGTACTAACTAAGTAATCAAAATCTAGACAAACTCAACTAGAATTCAGTACTAACGACAATCATACTTCATGTGAACCCTTAAAAACTAGAGCAAATATAGTTACTCAAAAATAACTACTTATTTAAAGAGATCAATACTCATCTTGCTTTGTCAGATTGACTTTTGCTAGTTTTGCATTGTGATGGTAGCACTGGCGTGCTCGGTGTCTTTGCTTTCTGCATGTAACACCTTCCTTTGAACTTCTTGATTTTATCTACTCCTTTTGTTGTAGACAGTTCTGACACTTTGATTTTCAGTTCATTGGCACCGTACTTTTCTAACGTGATTCCCAAATACTTTTGTCGAGTCTTGTTTGACATAGATGTCAAACAAATCGTCATTCATTTGTGATAGAAGGTATCCTCTGCTGCCGCATTGTCATTTCTAAACTGCATCAGAGTTACACCCGGTTCTTACCCGGAATATAATCTATTTCAGGACTGATTTCTCTCGATTCTTCACCCGGAGTGTAATCAGTTCATGGTTACATTTTGTAGCACCAAAAGGGAGAAACACTGTTGGTGTAGGTTCAGGTGCAACTGAATATAGCACGTAAACCAACTTTAAACTGTTCAAAGAGAATAAGCATTCTTTGAGCCCACCTGCTGTAAATTTTTCCCATCAAGCGCGGTGATTTTTATAGATTCGGTATGACAGAAGGTACCATAATGCTAAAGGTTGACTGTTGCACAAATAACGCTTTTAACTTTTGGGGAAAACTGCAACGTCAACGCGCGATCTGGAAGCCTTTTAAAGAAGCACAGACACTACTGTTGTATGGATGAAAGAAAATCTGTGCCGTGTTATAATACACTACCTTAAAAGCGTTATTTGCCCGGTAACAGTGTAGATAGAACCTAGACACGGTTTCGACAGGCTACACAGACCAACTAGGATAGCTTGCTAGCAATACGTAATGTGACTCTATTGCTTAGACTTTAAATAGGCAGACACGATTTTATATTATTATAATTATATATATATATATATATATATATATATATATATATAGTATATATAATATATATATATATATATATATATATATATATATTAAATCTCACACGAGAAAAGAGGAATAAGGTTTTTTCCTATTTTCCTTGTTGGTGTGTTTTTAGACAAAGGACAAGCTCTTTTATATACTGTAGGGTAGGGGATATTTCAACTCATTCCATCCACACATTTGCTAGAAATTAGGAACCATGCAGCCACTCCTTTGTACGCAAGTAATGACAAGGTATTAGTGACTCTCCAAAAAATGCGATGCTTCTTTGAATGAAATATTTCCAACAGTTTGGTTGTCCAAGTCTTAGAACTTAGAAGCCCTCTAACATGAAAAAGTCATAACTTTATAAACAAATGCCATGAAATATAATATGTTATTAATAAACCAATTGAGAAATAAAATTTACTCATAAAATAGACAAATCTTAAATCTCGGAGATTTTTAGTTCCCTCTTCTTCTTCAAGTTCTTAATCATTTTCCTATTCTTCGTCTATATATGTTTTGACCTTTTTAATGATATGTTCATTGAACAACGTTAACGGGGCGTTTGGTTGGAATGAAGGAACTAGGGGGGGGGGGAAGGAATTGTAATTCGGTGGAAAAGAATAAATTAGGAATTCAACGTTAACGGGGCGTTTGGTTTTGACTTTTTTCGCATGTTTGCTGTTAAAAAAAAAAATCATGTTTCGAATGTACAGAATTGCATAATAGAAAACACATAATTTTATACCTAAAAACACATAATTTTATACCTAAAAACACATAATTTTTATAACTGAAAATTCTCATGTTTCGAATGTACAGAATTATATAATAGAAAACACATAATTTTATACCTGAAAATACATAATCTTTTTCAAAAGGACAAAACCCCCCTGTTTCGAATGTACATAATTTTATATCTGAAAACACATAATTTTATAACAGAATACAAAACGACATCGTTTTGGGAGGCGCGAAGCGCACATTTTCTATGTGCGCCCTGGTGCACAGTATAACGATTGCCCTCCAATCCAACCCTTCCAGGAGCACATTCATGTTTCGTCCTTTCCAACTGCAACCCTTGATCATTGTTGTCCCCTTTCACACCAACCAGATCTAACGACTGGTACCGTTGATTAATCATTGATCTTGTATATATGTACATTCATTAAATATATTAGAACTCTTGTAACAAAAATACTTGGTTACTATTTAAAAAAAGTTTAGTAACAATTATAATGAATCTCCTATATTACAGTGTATTCATATATTATGAGTTACATATTTAAATAAACAAATTCGACATTAAATTACATATGTATGAACTTCTCATATATAATTTTGTATTGATATACTTTCAAATATTTATTTAATTATAAACTATTAACTCATTCGCGCAAAGCGCGTGTAAAACTAGTAATTATATAAAATACATGATATTATACAACATGAAGTAATATTGTTCATTACATCATCATTTTGAATTGCAGAGAGATGTACACACAGATCACGATAATATCTACATCCACTGGGATTAGAGTTAATCAGTAGCAGATTCGGAAAA
Organism: Ipomoea purpurea; assembly: GCA_009835305.1. NCBI lineage: Eukaryota > Viridiplantae > Streptophyta > Magnoliopsida > Solanales > Convolvulaceae > Ipomoea > Ipomoea purpurea. Next base: position 34,718 of record VALG01007056.1, on the reverse strand, counting down.
CATAAAGATAAATTAAACGAGATTTATAACAACATTACTAGATAAACTTAGTGCTAATTTTGATAACTCATGGATGAATGTGAAGTTTATTTGAGTTCGGTAACTGTAATTGCTTATTCCATATGATAATTTAATGGCAATATGTTGTACATGAGTTATACATCTTTTGCTTGTTTTTATGTTATTTTGAATTCATTCGGTATTAAGTTCTTTATTTTACTTATTTATACATTTTCCTTGCTATTATCATTTAATTATGGTTCGCACTTGTTTTGAATGTTTTTACGGGTTTGTTAGTGTTTTGAACCATTGTAGGTCAATTCTATGAGCAAAGGGAAGTTCAAGGATGAGTTTGGAGCAATTTTGGACAAGTTCGGGACCTAGGAGACTCGAGCGTCAAGAATTTCCAGAAAGGTTTATGATCGCAGACGCAGCAGGTCTCGACGCGTGGAAATTGGCTCGACGCGTCGGGCGCAGCAGGGCCGAGCGTGGAGAATTGGCTCGACGCGTCGCGGGCGCACGTGAGATGTTTGAGTCCAATTGAGTCCAATTTTGTACCAGATTCCTTTTCGTCTCAACTTATACCTACTATAAAATCCCTCCTTCCTCAACCCCAAGAAAGGCAGCCGAGAGGCTTTAGATTCTTTGCAGACAGAAAGAGAGAAATCAAGAGGCTCAAGTTGTCTTTGGAAGCAAGGAGGAAGCCAATGAAGATTTGGGAGAATCGCATTGGTCAATTCTTGTACTCTTTTTGATGATTTGTAATCCTTTATTCATATTTTGCTATATAGATAATTTAGCCATGCTTGGCTAAATTCCTTAGGGATTTGTTGGGGTGAATTTGTTTATGGAACCTATGTGCCTAGTTCGTTAATTTCTAATATATTAATGTTTTGGTTTTATGATTGTGTTGCAATCTTGTTTTTAACATGTTGTTTTGGTAAATAAAGGCCTAAATTACTAGCTTCATATGTCATATTTGTGTCACCAATGGGAATTGGGGCATAAATTATGGCAACACACGATTGCACCTAATGGTTGGTCCTTGGGAAAGGGGAAATTATTGGGGAATTTTCTAGATTATTGCTCATCGGGAGATGGTAGTAATTAGGAATAATTGAATGCTGATCTTTTGATTCTTATTGGGTGTTTAGGCCATGGGAGTGGGAAATTACTAGAATAGGAGTTACGGGGATAATTCGATTCCAATTGCATTCCAAAAATTAATTCAAAACAAATTATTACCGTTAATTGTACTAGTGATTAAACAATATTGATCCAAGAATCCTATTTTCTCTATTGTCTAAAACTTGTTATTATTTTATTCTGTTTTTTGTTATGCAATCAATCAACCTTCAAGTTTTGTTCGGATTCGTTTCATATGAGTAACCTTAGAGCTAGTGATTAGTAACACCTCTCTGTGGTTCGACAACCCGAATACTCCGGGGTATTATTTGGTTTGCCCCAAATTACAGTAAATCAGTACATTTCCCATATATTATGTAAACATATATTATATTTATAGTATTTTGACATATGAGATAGATACACTAATTTTTTTTTTTTATAAATCTATATCTATTATATATATATATACTATATATGTATATATATAGTAAATATATATATATATATATATATAATAAAGTAAAATTCTCTTAGCAAGTTTTCCCCTAAAATTAGGGTATTTATGTAAATTAAATATATATTAAGTTCATGGAAAGAATCATTTGCTACGTGTGTTAAAATATTTAAATATATTCTGTGATATTATTCTCCACAATTTGCATTCAAATATATTCTGTATTACACAATTTGCTCTGTGTATTATTATATTCAATTACATTTGCTCCGTCTGTGGCAGTAAAAAAATACAGAATTAAATATAGTAATAATTAAGAATTTTCTATTTAAATCCACCATGCTAGACTCAAAGTTGTCACCTACAAACATATTTTTGCTTTTGTACTCTCCTTTTTACACAGATTTTCAATGGCTGCTGAACTTCACTCTGAGATTGTTGGTAATCAACTTCGTGTAGCACTACGGTGGAATACCATTAGGTTTCGAGTGCTTCGTGTGTTCGTCTTCCAGAAACAAAAATGTTCTCAAACTATTCAATCTATAGAGTGTATAGGTACATGACGTAGAGGTTTTTTTTTTTTTTTTTTATTGTAATAATTAATCTTAATATTTAATTTCTAAATTTACTATTGATGCATATGTTTTTTTTTTTAAATAATTCAAGAAACTTTTATACATATGCATATTCCATAATTGTATGTACAAAAGTGCTTCAACAGATTTAAAGAAGGCAAGTTATCTAATCAATAGATTTGACGTGGTTTATAATGCCTATAGAAAACAAAACTTCTACTCTCATGTATATGTTGATGTTTTGTGATAGAACTTGTGTAAGAGTATTGAAAAGAGTTCCCAAATATGTTTATGAGCCGAAGATTATTGATTGATTGATGAAAGGTGATCTATTGCTTACTTACATTACTATTAGTTATCATATATGAATAGCTATATTATATTATAATACTATATATATATTATAGTATTATAGTATATATATATAATATATATATACTATTATATAATAACTTTATTGATGTATTTACTGTAACGTTTTTCCATGATGGTACAAGTTATTATAGCCTTATATGGCCATTAAAAGGTGTGCTAATTTAAAAGCTGTAACGGTTATCGTTACAACTGTTACAAAGCCTATATTGATGGTTAGATAGGCTATATAAAGTAAGGTCTTCCCACTACTCACGTACTGTCATTCTGACAAAATATACACCATCCTATTATACTTGAGACAAGTGGGAGTCACTCTGCCCAAAATGACTGTAGCATATAACCAAGACATTCCACATCAACCACAAGAAAAATCAAGCAAACAACTATGGCTGGAGGTTAGTCCTTATTATCACATATACAATGATGTGTAACTGTTATATGTGCCTATTATTTCTTACATTTGGTATCAGAGCCTGTTAATCTCTGCCTAGTTGTTCAAATTGCTTTAAGTTTAGAATAGGTGACCTATTCTGAGAAATAGAATGAATATCCTTGTTCGTATGCAATTTGAATACTGATTATATTATTTGCATATACTGATATCTATAATATACTTCAATCCTAAATATATTTTGCGTATTTGTATGGATATGGTTTTGAAACTGCGACATGCGTATGATTTATATATTTATCAGATTGGATATCAGGCACAAATGTGTTTTTCGAATAAAAAAAATCCAACCTGCTGCCTACGTGAATGCTTTGTCTTTGATTCTGATCTCTATTTCTGGCCACTCACCGACGACCGTGTAACGGTTTCAAATGGTCGCGGTGCGCCAATTTCCCGGTGACTGGCATAGAGGACAGGCGGTGGTCGCAAAGCTGGTTCCCCAGCGACGTCGCTGCCCCTCTTTCCTCTTCAGGCAACAACCGACGATGAGGCTGGGGTTGGCGTCGGTGTTGGTGTTGCATCGAAATGGCAACAGTGGCGGAGCTGGCCTGTCCGGCGACCTCGCTGCTCCTAGTTTTCCTTCAGGCGACGGTGGCAAGCGGTGGCAAGCGGCAGAGAGTGGTGATGAGCGATCTCTCTCCCGTTCGATCTTTCTCTCTCGTTCAATCTTTCCGTTTCTGTGTAGTTGAGCAACGAGCATAGTCTCCCGTTCGATGTTGTTGTCTATTGATCTGATTTGTAGATCAGTAATTGATAGGGCAGCTAGGTTAATTTTTTTTAATGGGGGTGTGAGCCTCATTCAATTAAAAGGAAAACAAATGGGCTTGTCTCTGTTGAGTATATAGCTAAGCTTGATGTTGATCAATATAAAGGGCTTGCCCACTGATTGTGTTGCTGTTGAGTATAAACAATCATAATACTTGTATTTTCTATTTTTTATGGAACTCAATTATTGACAAATGGGCTTGTCTCTGTTAATTAAATTTATCATTTCTGGGCCTAACTTTTTTAAAAAAGATTGTTAATTATATTGTTTCAATACAATTCAATCTGTAAATTGAATTTAAATTCTATCATTTTGTAAACTCATATTTTAAATTGTTATAATGTTTGTGCAATTTATTTGTTTAATATGAATTTATGTAATGTAATATTCATGTTATGTCCAATTAGCATAATTCAAATTTGTTTAATTATGCGATTTAATTTTATGCCTTAGAAATGCATATTTTAGGAATTTCTTAAACTCCTTAGTACTTGACTTTGGTAGTGCCTTTTAGGAGTTTGTTGAATTCCTTAGTACATTGGACTTTAGCATATTGTGGTTATAAAAGTACATAAGGTTTAGTACGACTATGGTAGTGCTTGAAGGTTAGCACATTAAGATCAAAGGTTCACATATTCTTAAAGCCCTTTTCCAAACCGTGAACATCAAAGTTTTGAAAAACTCTTCAAAACGTTATGCGTATAATATGAGAATGCATGAACCGGGGAAAATTTCTTGAGAAGAAAACTGGAATAGCCAATATGCTAGTAGTTCCCTTGGAATCTTACTCTGTCTAAGGAGTTGGTATTTAACCGAGTTTCATCTCGACCAACTTTCCTGGGAGTATACTTGGTAATGCTTATCATGTTAAGTTGCATAGTCTGTTTTGTAAAACTATGCCGATGTGATAATTACAAATTTTGTTAATTAAGGAAGTAGCCACAACATCCTTAATTTAATTAAAATTTTATATTAAGTTTTTCAAATCACATAAAGTTTAGGCATAAATTGTGATTGATTATATGTAATATAATGAAATTTAGCCCACAGGTAATTTTGTTATATTTGTATGGTTAATCAGGATAAAAATATCAAACTATGATCATAATTTAGCCCACAGGAAATTATGTATCGCCGTCGAAAGTTGCCAGCTTGTCGCTGCTTCCGTCGACGAGGAGAGGAACCATGGAGTTGAGCACCCTGCCACCGCCTCCGATTTCATCAGAATATGTATGCTCATTTCATTCAAGTTTAGATGTCTTTAATATTTATTGTATCAGTCGTTTTTGAATTAATACACTACACTGCCGCAAGAAATTCAGGTGGAGCTTCCTCGTAGATGCCTTTGATTCAAGTAATTGCTCCTCAAGTTATAAGTCTATAAAACATCAGCTTAAAGATCCTTCCAAGTATGAATTTAGTAGGATTCAAGTTATTCTGTAGATTGGATTGTTCCTTTTTAAAACTGCATATAGTTCCCACTTAATCACAAGAATTAAAGCAATAAATCCCAAGAAAATTACAAGGAATTTCAAACCTCATCTCTCCGTTACCCCATTATTCCTTTCTATATTGAACAAGGAACGGGTACAAATATAAAGCAAATATCTTAACAATACTTGAACACCCCCAAAACTATAGACTTAAAAACAAGTCTTAACACAGCAAATTACTACAAAACACTAGCACAGCGGAGCAAAAGATGACTGGATTAAAAGGAATCCAAAACGGGTGTTATGCACGTATAGCACACTTGGTATACGCTACGGCGACAATCTGCAAGTGTATCACTACCCAAAAACAATCACTAAAACCATGGGCACGCAGCACAAAACACAATCTAAAGAAATACGGGTGCCTAAGTTACCGCTCTAACATCGCTACTCAACACCTGAAGACAAAAATAAACATCGGGGCGACGCCCGGCAGCGAATAATCTGGTAACCACCAATACCGTTAAGTATCATAAATAGGTAGATATATAATATGAAACCATTTTCGAACGGAATACATATATATAAGTTAAAAACCAAGATCGCATGACGAAACAAGACTCACAACTCACAAATGACAACACCGGAACACACCCAACCACAAAGGTTAAACTCACACTAATAAACTCACGCAACGACAACACATCCAAAAACCCAACCCCGTTATTACACACGTCACGAGAAAGAGAACTCACCACCACAGCTCACAAGCCCCGGACATCACCCACACGGATTATATGCCTCTCCTTTTATCATGTTCCAACCTTACTTACCCCCATCCTTTACCTTCGTGCCCCCATACCTCCGAAAACCCCTGTACATCCAAGTACCAACCTTATTTCCTGGACCTGTCCCCCACCTAATAATCCACCAACGGAAACACAATCACGCAACACATGCCCGGATAACGCAATGTTATCCCACCAATCACTGACCACCACAAACTCTTTTATAAAATCACGTCACGCCACCACGAGACCCGCAATACCTTGGACTAGCCCATACCACTAATCGGCACCAGGTGAAGCCACACACGCACCACCACCACACGAAACAATCAACGGATTGCAAGAAAAGCACGAAACTATCTCAACAATCGGTGAGAAGTCATCACACAACGACAACAACGACTACATTACGATAATAACTAGCAAGCTTCAAAAAGGGAGGAAACTCAAGATAGGTTTCCGAGAACCACACAAGACACCACACGTCAACGAAAACAAGTTGAACACTTAGCACGATACAGCAGACACCAAATATTTTCCTACATGATACCTAGCATAAAGCTCTAACCTACGAAACATCAAGAATACGCTCAAATTATTCCAACAAAAGAACAACGTGGACGTTCAAAAATCAAAGACTTATGTACATAGAAATCACGTTAACAAATCCCGATCAACTCCAACCGGTGTTTCCCACGGGCTTTACTCACTGTTAATTGCCCCACCCTGTCCCGCTCCTTTTTTTACACAACCCACAGTCACACTTCCCGCTTTATTCCGCTTTTTGCCCCCCGCCATTCACCCTCGTTACTTCCCTGTACCAGCAACAAATCCCTTCTGATTTCTCCTCCAAAACAAAATCAATTCCAAAACATCCAAATCTCACCAACACAACAAAAGGACTTGAACCAAAAAATCTACAATCACAAATTAAACCTAACACATCTCGTAGGATACAATGATCACAATATAATATAAACTCTCACATTTCACAACAAAATTGAACAAATATCATATTATATTTAGCAATAGATTATATACATATTACCTCTTAACCAAAAACTCTCTTACACACAACAATTTCCACTTAATCTCATATCCAAACCCCACTTCAATATCAAACCAAAAACAAAATCCAACCTTTAACAAATATCAACTAATAATTAACCAAAAAACTAAGACAACTAGATCTTACCCTTCTATATTCCAAAAAGAAAATATTAATCTTTAAGCAAAAAGCTTTAATCTACAAATGCGTTTGCGTTAATAACAATGCTACTCTGTTTTTATATAGATATTATAATATTTCATAATGTAATAGATAAAAATAATAATCGTCTATTTATACAATACATCTCATGTTTAAAAACAATTACCCTTGACTAATCTCAAAAAGTTTAATTAACAATTGAACCCTCCAAATCACAAGTACAACAACCACTTAAAGTATTGACAGTCAAATTCTATCCTGAATCCAAAAAAATCATGATTTAGGAATCCAATTCCTCAAATAAAATATAAAATTACAAATAATCATTGCTTGTAATGTATTTTTTTTTCACAAACCCCATCTCTCCCTCTTACATAGTCATGATACAACTCCAGCTACCTGCTTATCAAAGAATTTATACTAAACATATCCCATATTTTCAATTTTTACTAGATTTTTCAAATCTATATTTCTAATCAATTAACGAACCTCATTAGTTGTATTTCTATACTTCCTTATTTGTCTTAATCGCGTCTACCAATCTTATTAGTTTCCTTAGTATTCCACTATTATCTATTAATCTTATACTATAGTTACTTTTATAACAACTACTATTATTATCTTATTATTAAAAAAATAACCTAAAACTTCCAAAAACTTCAATTTTACAAATAATAAAAACAAACTCCACGTTCATATAAAACCGTCCGTCCAGCATCAGGGGTAACCGTGAAAAACCTACAAAATAGTTGTCTCAGTGCTTATGCAAACCGTTTTTATTTTATTTGGTCTAAAATCACTTTATTGTGAGTGTCTTGTGTTTGTACGGTACATATATCCTCTCGGATACTATCTTTTGAGTTTACCTCTTTGTATTTGATTTGCTTACAGCTCAGCCACTGTATCGTAATGCTAAGGCGTCCGTTGTTGGTCGTTGGAGTAGATGACCCTTCTATCTTCATGTATAATCATTAGATGTTAAATTGTTTCGGCCCTTTTCTTGCAAGCACACGTCTCGAATGTAGTGTATTGCGTAGGTGTGATGCACTTTAAATTATCAATTTATTTAATTCTATCTCACATTCTTATTAATTAACAAGTGTGTGTCGATGTGTGGAGCCTGTCGACCGGGAAAGTGCCAATACCGAAATTAAGGAAAGAGTAGATATGAAGGAACCACGTGACAACAAATGGTACAATGATGTGTAAGCCAGCAGGCCTACCCTTGTGTATTAATAATCACCTTTATATATATATTATAAATATTTAAATTTTACTAATACTATATTTACAATTTAACTCCTAATTTATTTCCTTGTATCATGACAATTGATTTGTAATTCTGATTTTCTTCTCATCTAATTAATTAACCATATTATTTATAATATATATATAATTATATTCATCACCATTTATATTATTAAAATATTTTGTTAATCAGAATCACCTTTTACATATTATTTATATTTAGTATTTTCACTTGTTTGTAGTTTAGATACCGTGACTTATGATAATAAAATATATGGAAGGTGTGGTCTAGAAAGTCCCACGTGATTTGGGGGATAACAATTGCGTTATCCGGTGACAATGTGTTGCATAATCGTGTACTCCATTATGGTGGGTTTCCAGTGTTATGAGTAAAAATTTAATCACCTTTGGTTCAATAATGAGGTGTTTATACTATTCTTATTAATTATAAATTTTTCAAATCACTTACAGTTTATAATCATTCATTACCGGGAGCGTCCTAAAATTCTGGTTTCACATACCCAAGCAGGTACTTTGAAAGGTTTGGAGATCTTGTGACCTATGCTATTTTATCCAGGGGGTTTCCGGATATATATTATAATCATGTACCGGAAATATTAAATATATAGATGATTACCTGGATGAAAATGGGCACCAATTGATCCAAAATTCTATATATTCGAGGTATTCTCATGTCGCAACTGAGGGGGGATGCCATAAAAGGTACATAATTTCCTCAATGGGTGGGAAAACAAATGAGCATTGAATAAGTGTGAAGGCAAGATCAAACTTCTTAGGT
>VALG01007056.1:0-25411 GCA_009835305.1 Ipomoea purpurea | reverse complement strand
TTCAAATTTATATTTTCAATATCATTAGAATTCCTTAGAGCCCGATATGTAATTTGAATTAACTCTTAACCTAAGACACACATGCATATACAGTGTGCACACCATGGCTTCGCATGTGGTACCTTGGAGTACCCCTCCACCGCTGCCGGAGAAAAGGAAAGAAGTGGAAGTCTTAGCAACTTCCCAAACTAATCCATCAAATGCTCTCGAGCTCAGTGGCGCCGGCGATGCTATCCAGCTGAAGCCGACGACGTTGAGGCCAGAACTAAGGATTTCGCCGAGAATGCCGGGGGTGCTAGATATGCAAGGAAAGTAAGCAAAGAAATTAGGACTTTGCCAATGGGTGCCAGAGATGCAAGGAAAGTAAGCAAATTTGTGAAGAATTAAACGTAACATCGCGTTATAATTGGGTAGTTTAACACCCAAAGTCATACCTACCCAAAGATATTTGTATTGAATGATTTGACTTTGAAGTGCTAACTTCTTATTCATTACTTTCAAAAAAAAAAAACAAAAATTCTTATTCATTACGAAGGAGTAATAATCCTAAGAATTATTACAGCATCCGGGAAGATTTGAGGGATAATGTAAAACTGATTAGGAAAGAAAATGGGGGAAGAATGAAAAAAAAAAACAAACTGATTTAAATAAATATAAAAAATATATATATATACATATTATATTATATAATATATATATATATATATAGGGTGATAGGTATGGCATATACTTAGGTGTGGCAGTGTGGTCAAATAAGAAGCCATCCAATGATCATTTCAATCCCCGGACAGGATATAATTTTATGGCGCGCCTATTTATGGTTTAGCGTAGCAAAGAGGGGTAGATCTGTCATTTCATTTTCTTCCACTGTGTAAAAGGTTCCTTCTACAGTCGTATTGATTCACAATCCAAAGCTCAAGAGAACGCTCCCTTCTCTCACTCTCCGGCGACGACGTGCTCTCCTTACTCCACGGAAGACGGCGAATAATGGTTGGCAGGAACGGTGCGCATGGTATGACTCACTGCATTCTGTAAATATATACTCGAAATAGACCTTTTTGTGTGTTTTGATTGATGATCGGTGTATACTAAATATGATTATTAGAGTATTTTCAGTGCCTACATGGTCACTCTCCATATCGTTTTTGTTCTGTGCATTAGCAATGGCATCGTGTAAAATAATTCAATAACTGGTGTAATGTGTATTTTTTTCATTGTGCTTGTGTGTTGAATGTAGTGTACATTTCAATACCTACTGTGTGTATTCTGACATACCTCAGTTGAGTATTGTAAGGCCAACATTGTTGTTGTTTTCTTTGATGTTGGTGTATTTTTCATTGTGCTTGTGTGTTGACTATAGTGTACATTTGAATACCTACTGGTGTATTCTGACCTACCTAAGTTGAGTATGGTAACCAACATTGTTGTGTGTTTTATTTTGATAATTGGTGTATATTCACTAAGTATAGTTATATTTCACTAAGTAATAGGTTTCTGGATTCTCACTTGAATATTATAAAAAACGTTGTGTGTGGTTTAGTTTTATATTGGTGATTATTTCTTGGTTTTGTGTTGTTGATTGTATGTATATTTCAATAAATAATAGTGTATTTTGGACTACATTACTTGAATATATTAAAACATTGTTGTGTGTTTTAGTTTGATATTGGTGTATTTTCAACATTGGCTTATTCTGCAGACACAAAGAGGAAACATTAGAACTAGAAGCCCCCGGACAAAAATAAAGAGGCAACAAGCCCTTGACTCATTGAAGAATCGAGTCTGAGCTGCAAAATGAAGATTCCGAGCACAAAATCAAGATGAGTCCAGCTCAAGTGATGGGAAGATGTACTGGAGTTGAAGACACAGCTGGCTGAAGATACGACCCTTCCCACCCTTAATGAACCAATTGCAGACTAACTGATCCCAAGCAGAAGTGTACAAGATATTGGACTAGGGAGACTTCTTGACCTGAATATTAACAATGTCCCGAGGAAGTTGGGGCTCTGGCTTGTTCAACACTCTGACGCTAGGAGCAACACGTTAAACCTGCCCAACTGGTGAACGACTAACCTATCACACGAACATGATGTTGCTGCCACAATGGGGCTGCCGATGGGAGGCATTGAAATTGTTAAAAGGGCATCAAGGAGTGTCTACACTATTTGGCTGGCTGGAGAGCAATGTTGGGAAAGAGTACGGCACATCACCCCCATGTTTGTCTGAGCATATGTTGACATTAGATGCTAACTGATCCTTGGTTAAAAGACAGTTTGCACTGCTTGTAATGAGTGTATGGTTGAGCCCCAAGTCATATGGTTATGTCAACCAAAGCTACATTGACAACTTCCAAAATGTTGACAACATCAAGAATCTAAATTGGTTAGAATGGTCATCAATTCGCTCATCACCAGCAAGCAGTCATGGCTGGACAGTGTTGATGGGAGATACGAAGGACCAATTATTTTCCTGATGGTAAATATACTATCAGCAAGATGCATCTAATTTATTACCCACTGATCAATTAATACTCTAAAATGCAAAATGCAGATATTCTAATGTTGACGTGTGGTGCTCTACCGGAGGACAGTCCCGAGAAGCTTCCCTGCCATGAAGAGCTGGACATTTAAGCTACTCAATCAACGAGAACAAGCAGAGATAAAATCTGGTGGTTTGGATATGGCCGTCTTGAAGATGCCTTGCATTTGGACAACACACAGTTCAAGAAGGAAGTCCCCCCCCCCCCCCCATTGATACAATCTGATGTTCGACCCCAACACTGGCTATTGAAAGTAATGCACCAGTTCCCACTGCGTTACAGGTAAAACAAACCACTTGAGTCACATTCATGGTGTACTCCTTATATCTCTTTACTGTTTTTAAACCTAGTTGACTGTTGTGCATCTTACAATACGGTACTTAATCAGTTTGTGTGAATAAGATACTGTACTCAATGGTGTGTTTCTTAATAATATTTAGTGTATATTTTGATATACATTGGTGTGTTTAATTATATCCTTGAATGTGCATATGCAGGAGTTTGTTGATGAGATTACTAGCAACACAAGGACAATTGCAACAAGTTTGCTGAGAATATCCAAACTGATTAAAATGCACCTGCTGTTGTTTTGGAACATCATACATTCAAGCAAGTTTTTGAGTCTGCTAGACAAATGCTAGGATTCAAAACACAGGAAGATGGACAAATGAATTTACCAAAGCGAAGACGCCTACTGGAGTGATCCTGAGTTTTTGAAAGCAGTTGATAAGATTGTACGTGCGGTGAACAAAAGGAACTTCCTAAATGATATACCCTCTTTCAGCCTGGGGTTTTCACATGATGAACCAAACAAAAGCTGGGCAATGTGATTGAAATTGCACGTGACTACCAAGGATGTTAATGAAGCTGATGACCTGCTGAAGTTCAGTTTGGTGTGGATGATGATCAAAGCAGCAGAACAGACACCAAGAATGCCCTGAGACAGCTCAAAAAGAACCCCTCTCTGACCCACCATAAACAGGCCTTGCCATGAGACATCGCGCAGCTGACACTAATACTGAGGTAATAACTGTAATAAATCCAAATTAACACTAATAAAACCCTGATGCTCTCACCTTTAAATATTACAGGTCACACCAGAATGCCAAGGGCAGCCAGCCCTGCATCGAGTCACCCCCCCACCCCCAAACCAGCAGACAAGGAAAAGCTAGCTAGAGTGCACCAGCCAATTGCACGAGAAACCGATCACATTACGTGCTTGACATTGACAACACCATTATCTGCGACAGAGAAAGCTATCAGGCAGTGGGTGTTGGAAAATCTAAATCCAAATCTGTAAGCACAAAACATTCTAGAAACACATGGTGTGATGTTTATATATAATGGTGGATTATATAATGATGTTGGTGTATAAATATCCGAATGCACATTGATGTGTTATTCTATGTGATATTAGTGTATACTATGTTTAACTACTGGTGTGTTTATACTAAATGATTTAGTGACTGATTGTGTTTTATACCTAACATATTTCTTTTTGTTCTCAATAGACCCAAGAACTGTATCAAGTATGAAGGAAGGGTAATCCATTGGGAAAGATATGCTGTCAATGAAGCCAGATTCCAGATCCCAGTCTCTATAATTGCTTGGCAGCCATAATCAACATCCGTGGAGTCAGAAAGAGAGTTAACGAAGTTCATTGCTTCGTTGTGGACAACAGTGAGTTGAACATATGAACCTAGCTTCAACTTAACCAGCTTTACAGTTCTAATCAAAAATAACCTACAATTTGCAGTTGTACACCGTTGTGGACCCACAGGGAGATAGGACGTTAGATTTGCAAGATTCAAATCAAAGTACCTTGGAAGGACAAACTCATCGCTGGCAACGTTATGGTGGAACAACATTCTATACGTAAGAATGTTAATATACATTTAATGCATCCTACTGTTTATCTATTTGTGGTGCATTACCAAGATTCGTACTAACCCCCGTAAAAAAACATATCTTTTTTCTATAACAGTTTGTTTCAATTGTATTCATGCAACCACACTACCGCTTTCCATTTGCCCACTAATGGAAAGATTTTGACATTATTGACAACTCTTCTGTCACTGTGAAGAAAGAACAAGTATGGGACTGTGCTTTCAAAATATGGTAACGCACAAACCTGTCTCATTACATATAATTACTGCACAACTACAACAAACAAAAATGCTCAGATTGTATTACTTTGATGCAGCAAAAATTCTTGTCAAAGGTTTCTTGTCTGACCTGAAATAACTCATACAAGGCTGAGAAAGTTGAAACAAGGTGAAATCTAAGATAATGAGAAATGCATGGAGAGATGCCACAACAACAGGTAGATTGTGGGATCTTTCTCATGCGACATATTGGAGACTTTTCGAGGGCAGACATATGATCAGTGGCAGTGTGGACTTCAGAAGGACAACAAGGATAAAGTTGGAACAAGCTACGAGTTCGATACATGGCTGCCCTAATCATGTCAGACTTAAATGAACACAAACATAGAAACATTCAGCAGGGGCAGCAGAGTTCCGGCTTGAGGATGACATTGGTGTGGAAGAAAGACACTGTGAATCTCTCTGACTTGACATGTTTTTTTTTGTGGTTTTTGATGACCAGCAGTTAATTTTTGTGATGCCAGCATCTAATCTGACACAACTACATGTGCTCTTTTTTGCGCTATACATGCACATATTGCTATAGTAAAACACACCATGATATATTCTAACATGCACAAAATTTCTGTGTTATAAAACGTCTGCATACCTGTAAAATACACCAACCGCACAAGTAAACACACACCATTGATATTTATTATAATCAATTTACATGATTCAGTATACACTATTCTAACTGTAATATACCTACATTCAAAACCATAATACATGGTTGAATATATTTAATATGCCCATTATATGACTGAAAACGCACCACTGTCTATTATAAATGCACACAATACCAACCCACACTCCAGACAATCTGATTATGTGTTATGAATCATCTGCATACCTTTAAATACACCACTCACACATATAAAACACACCACAATCACACATGTAATTCATAATACACTATAAAATACACCCAAATTGTGTGTCAAAACGCACCAGTTTGTATTGTAAACCGCACAATCACAAATATCTACAAAATCCGGATTCTTTGGTTATAAAATGTCTACACAACTGTAAAAACATCAAATTCAACAATCAAACCAACTAAGAAAACACACAAAACTCTAAGCCATTTAATGGGCACGTCCCTACTATTATGGCCATATTCATCACAAGTATGACATTTCCTTGATTGCTTTACGCACTTGTTCACTAGCTTTCTCCCTTGCACTCTTCATCCGCTTCCCCGCCGCCGTTGTTCTTAGCTTTAATTGGATCACGCACCTCCACTGTTGACCCCTGAGACACTCACAACAAAATGATTTAATCACACTTTCTTTGCTGCTACCAGCTACCCCATTGTTATCCCTCACACCCGTCTTTGATAAAAAAACTCCCTTTGCTCACAAATAACACGTCTTAGTTTTTCCAACCGTTCTACATTACCATCAGCCAATCCCACGCAAGCATAAATTTCAGACCACATTAGATTAGTAAGCACCCTAACATTGTCCACTGTAGCCGATTGGTCAACAACCGTATCATCAATATCAAATATTGGCTTCAAACTAGCACCTTTTGTCCACCGAGACACCAAATATATAGAGGAATTCTCTCAAGTCCACGATCTTAAACACAAAAAAAAAATATGCCTACACACCAACCCCATCCCTCAAACATCTTGCATGAACATATAGCACTACAGTCAGCCACAAAACTCCACAGACCATGCCTTCTTATCACTCTTTATCCCATAGCACACTTTACCTCGCACGTCACACAAAGACACCACTGACAAGAAAAACAACCTTCACAAACCTCTACCTGCACATCATAAAATGCAGAAATGGTATAGACATCCATTGCATGTTTCTCCAGTGCCAATGGAGTCTTCAAAACAGGAAAGCATGGATTCAGAGTCAGCAGTCAATTTTGCTTGTGCATGTCGTTGTGCACTAATAGCACTATCAAAATGCACCAAAAACTCAACCAAACTGGAATGACCATTGGAGAAACTGCCAAAAAAAAACTATTTTGAGACTCTGATCGAGATGTTGTCCCTACAAATCTCGACATAAACTCATCATGAAAAGTATGGAGATGCCCAAAATGTACGAGACTCAAACAAGTAACGAAACCAACCATTATCACCCCAAACCATATTCCTCTATAATACAACTCCATAAATCCTCAAAAGTTTTTGGAATCTATAGATTTGTTCCAAACAATGCCATTCACTTCCTCCTAAACACCTCGTCCTTAGCTAAAACCGGTCCAACCTTCTCGCCACCTTGCACCAATTATATGCCACATGCAGAAATCTATGTTTTGATGTACCAAACACACGAGCAACTGCAATCTTGACAGCTGGATCTTGGTCAGTAACGACACTATAGGTTCATGACGCATAGTTTTCTTAAATCTCTCCAAAAGCCAAACGTATGAGTCTACGTCTTCCCCCGTAAGTAAACCAGCACCAAATGTTATGGATCTCTTATGGTTATCAATTCCAGTAAATGGGACAAACACCAAATTATACCTACATAATGCACAACCCAGATAACTACTGAATTGAATATACTAGATATAACAAAACACACTATTTGAAATCAAAATATGCACCAATATATTATACAGAATACATGATAACTATAAATTACTAACCTGTTAGACTCGTATGTAGCATCGAATAAAACAACATCACCAAAACAATGCAAAGTTCTTTCCTTGATACTGCATCTGCCCAAAAAACCCTTGTAAGCTGATCAACGTCATCAACGTCGTATTCAAACTCGAAAGCCTCACCACAAATTCACGCGCCTTTTAAAAAGCGTATCTATGAATACTTGAGCATCACCATTCAATATGTATGCCATCAAATCACGCTTGAAATTCTTAAAATCCACCCCAGTAGCACCAACATTGGAATACTCACCAACAATCTCCTTAAACAGCTTATACGACGAACATACCAATATTTGCCTGAACAACAACTTGCAATGAACATTTGATGGCCAGTATCAAGACTACGATTCACCTTTAAAAACTGCTTAGCAATAATTGAACACATCACATGAGTGTGTCGTTCCTCCAAAAAATGCACAACAAACAGTCCATTAGACTTACGCTTTAAACACACTCTAGCCTTGCAGCCAACCTATTTGTCACCCTCCCGTTTCTTCACAACAACAGGCTTACCCTCACCAACACACGTAAGATTGGGTACTATAACTACTCTGTTTAAAACCCTCTCGGCTACAAAATACCTGTCTCTCTCACAACAACACCCATCCCTCCTCCTCCGAATTGTACCCTGTCTACAATCAAAACCAACATACCCAACATACTGTTTATAAAAAGCAGTAGCCACAATCCAATGAATCAAAATGTTTGCCCCACCACAGACTTCAAACTATCAGTGCAAACTGGACGCCAATACTTAGTCAACCCAGGAGACGTTTTCCAAAAACACATGCATTGTCTTCCGCCTCCCAACGTCAGTCAAACAATGTTCACATGCCCCTGCCCCACTAGTCTCTACAGCAACATTCAGTTGAATTCCCTTCATCACGACTGACTCCCCACTTCCCTTCTACGCCAACCATCAACATGACCACCATCAGTGGAATGCTCTGATTGCATACCACCACCAACTGCGCCTTCACACCCGCATCAATTGACGTATCTTTATCACAACGCAAGCCATCGGGTCGATATTAATACTGCACACCATGTATATATAATAACACACCTAAAATAACCAATGCATGAACATTTGGTAACTACCAAAACACATAAAAATACTATATTACTAAATACCACAATCATTCAAACTTACACACTTATACTAACACAATAACACACAACATCGTAACAACAACAGTGACCTTATCTCACAACCTGAAAAATATCAAACAGATAAAAAAACGCTATACTTACATTAATAATGCACAACCAATGCTTCAAATTTCGCACTGTGTTCTTCACGCATTAACACAGCAACGCTCCGTGCATCAACATCGACTCTATCTCACCCCCAAGAACAATCATCAACTTCATATAAAACCAATTAACACATCCATGACATAACAAACGCTATTATATGATCAAATAAAGACTACAAACGCCAAATACATCATTACATACCATTCTCCATCGCACACACTGCCCGGTAATACTCATAAATTAGCCTAACCAAACTGATCTATCCGGCGACCTTCTCCCGACTTGCGAACCGATCGCGTCTTGAACTTCCCGAAATTGCGATCTGACTCGCCTGAATCTGATCTTCTCTTCCACCAAGTTGCCGATTCTCTCCCCGAGTTTACATATATCGAACAGAACAGAATAGAAATTACCTTATATACACCATCGCATCACATATATTTAACTCATTTTTTTACTTCCCCGGTAACCATGTAAACGAGAAATTACATAACTACCCCCCACTTACCAAACGCAGCGAACAACTCTTCATTATTTTTAAAAAATACACCTCCCTGCCGTTAGATTGCCTTGATCCAATGGTTCAATATAACCACACTCCACACCTAACTACACTGCACATTAAGAGCGCTTTTATCATATATAATATATATACTATATATATATATATATATATTATATACTATATATATATATATCATATATATATATATATATATATATATATATATATATAATATATATAATATATATATATATTATATATATAATATCATGGTCAGGCACGCCTGACGCGTCCACCGAGCGCGCATGCAATACCCCGTGTGGTGCCTGGCTCAACCACAACCAATCTCTGGATATTTCTCTTCCCTTAGGAAGAGAAATATTTCAACACTTGTAGGATAATTATTTCTTGAAATAACTCCATCCCACACTTGTAAATAACCCCACCCGAAATATTAAATCTGACATTGACCCTATATTATGCTCTATTGTAGATGCTCTTACAAGTCTAGAGAGGTGAATAGACTTGTAGGGTATTTGAAAACTTTGGCAAATGATTAATGTTGGTCCCGATTGGGTGATGAAAAGTCTAGAGGATGGGTATGAATACCTTTCTAACAATTTAAAACTTAATAACACTTTAACTAAAATAATTATAGTCAAGGATCTTGTGGTCCAATGACACCAAGTTGCTCCCTCATAGGGGAGGTTGTGAGTATTAAATGGGCTAGTAAACAGTGGCGGATCCAGAAAATCTTCTGAGTGGGGGCGAATATTAAATGACGTTAGAAATGTCAATGGCAAAATATCAAACAACCACAAAAATGTTAAAATACAAAATTCATCATAAATTACAATATATTTATGAGAAAATATTAAACATAATCAATTAGATAAAATAATTTAAATGAAAATATATTCATAAATACTTTTAAATTTTAATTTCTTTTAGTTAGATCGATTTTTCTAATTAATTCGAATTCACAATAAGAATATATTACTAATTGTATACTAATTAATTAAATGATTATAAGAAACTAGATCTAAAAGGTATTTAATTTGCTTAATTAAAGATCATAACAAAGCTAAACTAGAAAATATTTCATTACAAGAGGGGAAAAATTAAAGTGTTGCCTAGA
Source organism: Ipomoea purpurea (assembly GCA_009835305.1). Lineage (NCBI taxonomy): Eukaryota > Viridiplantae > Streptophyta > Magnoliopsida > Solanales > Convolvulaceae > Ipomoea > Ipomoea purpurea. The sequence continues at coordinate 15,185 of VALG01007056.1, read as the reverse complement.
ATGAGATTTAATCCATGACAAAATTCTAAATATGAATTGGATACAACCAACTAAGCTCACAAGACTATTAAATTTAATAAATAGTAGAATTTATATAATCATTTCATGTAATGATTATACTTACATACTATATGATGTCATATATATATTATCATATTTATATTATATATATTATATTACATAATATAAGGGTGGGGTGGGGGAGTGGGGCAGCCTGCCCCCAACTAGGGTCCGCTCTGCCTTGAGTAGGATAATTATGACAAGGATCAATTCTATGCTGCCTCTGATATCCAAATGATGGCTGACATGCATACCTCAGAGCTTCTCTTATTTCTTTTTAATATTTTAAGTTGGATGATAAAATTGCGATTACTCTTTATTAAGTTGTGAAATGAAAAAAAAAATAAAAGGATAACTAATGTGGCCAAATTATGTTGTGCCATCATGCCCACCTGCCATGCGTGTATAACGGATGCAAAAATGACGTCATTTGCCCATAAAGACGCTGCCGTTCCCTCCACTATAAAAAAAAAACAGTTTCGATCCCAGCCAACAACATATGTTATTATTTTTAGGCTTCATTTCATTTGCGATTTTTAGTTATGAAATTCGAAGTGTAGTTATGCAATTCTGGACAGTGTAGTTATAGCAATTCTGGATGTGTAGTTAAAGTTATGGTATAATTATGCAATTCTGGAATTATAGTTATGCAATTCTGGAAGTGTAGTTATGTAATTCTGGATGTGTAGTTATGCAATTTTGGAAGTGTAGTTATGCAATTCTGAATGTATAGTTATGAAATTATGGATGTGTAGTGAAATTATGGATGCGTAGTTATGCAATTCTGATTTTTTTTTTTTTTTTTTTTTTTTTTTTTTTTTTTTTTAAGTTAGACGCCAAAACGACGCCGTTTTTGCATCTGTATGCATCATGCATGGTGCATACGGATGCACAGCATAACGCTCCACTAATTGTCTAATTGTGATAAATTAATAAATAAATAAATAAATAAGAGTTAATCGACTCGATTTGGGCCAAAACAGGTCAAATCCGTGTTTTTTAAAGCTTGGCTCGAATTTTTCCCGGAAAATTATATCATGCACCATGGTGCAGGATCAATCATGCACCATGGTGCAGGATCAATCATGCACCGCGCGTCAGACACTACAGTGTGTCTAAACCGACACTGTCAAACGACGTCGTTTTATTTAATGAAAAGAAACAGAATCTTTGCAAAAAATAACTCTGTTCTTCAGTTTCATTTTGTATACAATTTCATTCACACAACTACAGTTTCATTTTGATATAACTACAGTTTCATTCAATATTTATACACTCAAATATGTGAAAATGTTATTTAATTTTATTTATATACACTATAATTTCATTAAAACAGAACTACATGATCATTTCAATATAATTACAGCTTCATTGTACAGTATACACTCAAATATGTGAAATGTTATTTAGTTTCATTTTATATATACTGTAGTTTCATTTCACCACAACTACAAATCATTTTAATATATAACTGTAGTTTAATTTGATAATATAAAAATAATACGCGAGACAGTGTCGGTTTAGACACACTGTAGTGTCTAGACGCGCGGTGCATGATTGATCATGCACCATGACGCATGATATAACAACCCAGGCCAATTTTTCCACCCCTAGTCGAGAACCTTTGGGATTGAGACAAATTATTATGTGGACCGTGGTCCACACATTGATATATGGACCATTTAAAAGTACATTTTTAATATACTTAAAATACATTATTTGTGTACTGAATATACCTTATACAAAATAATGTACTTTTAGTACTCAAATAATTTACTTTTCATGAATACAAAATACATTTTAATATATTAAAATTATATTATTTATATGCTAAATGTATATCATTTAATAATATACAAAATAATATATTTTAATACTCAAAAATATACTTTTTATTTATGATTTAGACAACTATGCAAATCATAGTTCACGCAATAATGATTGAAGAAGTTACGTTGTATAAGGTGTTTGAATAAATACAACCCTAATTAACTTAAGCTGGCATGGGGCCGGGACAACATCATATCATCACTTTGTTTTTGGTTTTGCTCCTTGAACGGTGGTAGCATGTCCAACGTAAGCTCTTGTATAACAACCACGTTCTGTCCTTATTCCATGCTGATCAAAGTCCAATTCGGACATGAAGAATGTTGTCAAGTACATTGTGCTCAGATAGTACTTTTGTAATTCTTTTTGAGGAAAAGTTACATGATTGAACATTAGTGGTGTGGTATTGACTATTGGACTGTAGTCGTTGGGGAAAAGTGCTAGATTTATGATCACCTTGCTAATAGAGTTAATAAAGTTAGAATAAATGTTGGCAGTTGATAATCGTTGAAAAGTTTCAACTGAGAAGATAATGCTGTATCTAATAAATACATTCAAATTTCAATTAAATATTCACCAAAGAAAAATGGATAAATCGTACAAATTACGTTATTGATTATGTGGGAATAGAAATTAAGCCACGAAATTTGAAATAAGCTCTTAAATTCATCCATGAACTTGAATAAAAGGCAATTAACTCTAAATAATCGCATGTTCAGTACGCTTATTACTCTAAATCACGCAACAATGATCCAAAATTATTCACAAGAGCCCCTTAATTGATCCCTAAAAAGTTGCATCTTGTGAACCATATTAAATGATCTTACACAACCCTCTATATAGCTATTGTATTAGGACACTGATTTGATCTACTCCATTTCCACAGAGAGTCACATGTCCAAATGATATTGTGCTGGAGATAAAATCACAACCACACATTTGCTTAGAAATCACTTCTCTTATCTTATCGTTCGCCACATTAGATTCCTTAATAGTAAATTATGTGCATTATTTGTTGAATAAACCCAATGAATAAACGCTACTAAATGAAAAAAAATTATTATTTAGATTTCATCGAGAAACTGGTAAGGATGAGAGGATATGGTGGGAAGGATGAAGGAGATACCGCGATGGAAGATGTTTAGTAGAGAGAGGGAAACACCGTTTCCTTAAAACCTATTTGCTACGCTCACATAGTGATAGGAGCTTCTAGCCTAGTTTTCAGGATAAACTTACTAAAAACGTACTATGATGTCAATTTTGAGCCACCATAACAATGAACCTAGCGAAATACTAGACAACGACAAGAACACAATACAAGAAAAGGAGTAGAAGATCGATATCTGAGATAGTAATCCAAACAGGTTTCTATGTGTCTGAAAATGTTCTGCTATCCAACAGCTGTTATATAGGGTGAAGCCGAGGAATAGCATTGCATTATCCATTTAAAACTGATATAAAAACCAGCTTGATAACATCTGAAACAACAGGCCAGTAGCTGAGCGCTTTGTATCAATTATTCAAATTGAATTAATCAATAATTTCTAATGATAATTAAATTCTCAAAACGTCACTGGTAACCAATCGACTTGGGCCTAAGTTGAAATGATTGCTGGTGCCGAATAAAACCACATGACATCAGACCGTGTACAGCTCTCTGCCCCATCAACTCGTGTTGACTGGCCGATGGATACTGATTTCTCACGTCGAGCCCTCAGCACGAGACGTGCACGTCTACATTAAAGCTTTCCCTTCGACTGTTTCCAACTCAAATGGGTCTACTTAACAATATCTCATCACACCATTACCGTTTTTGAATAACAGATAATCAATCACCATCTCACTACGAACAACCCCAATCCAATTATGACCCGACCCAAATCGAAAGTGGACCCACTAATCGGGAATGAGAAATAGATTCTCAAAGTAGACTCCTTGAGGGGGGTGTTGGAAAATGACAGTATTACAATTTTTTCATTTTTAGGAAATGATACCAAACACAAAAAGACATTTTTCGTTTTGAGCCAAACGCCAGAAAGGATAAATTTTAAAAAAATGACTCATTTTTCAAAGTCATTTTCATGCCTTTATCAAATGGATCCTAAATATTTGACATTCTCACCCTTTGATTAAACAATAGTCAAAGATAAAGATAAAATAAAGAACAAGATACAACAAGTAGTCACTAACACTGCCCCGCTGGTGAAGACTCAATCCCTGGTCATTTTCCAAAGTTTCACCTCTAATGACCAGTTGAGACCTACCCATGCGGGCGTGTAGTATATACTTAATATTTTTTTATTTTGTTATGTTATAATAATCTATATTAAGTATTGTCATGGTTAGAACAAAGTCTTCTGCTTGTAACCTGTAGATAGGAACAGTTAGAGATAGACCAATATACTCTCCTGTAATCCTACTTTCTGTAATCAATTGAATTTTGAATTCTCATCGTTACGTGGCTACCATCCTTTTGAATAAACAACTAGTATTTTACGCGCATTGCGTTATTGAGATAAGCCCGATTATATTTTAATAAAGTACTTAATGATATATTCAAGCCAAGGTTAGATTGCGAAGTTGTTCATCCATAGATAATTGAATGTTGAAATTTGCTTAATTCTAAATACGGTCAATTAATAAGTTACAAATGCCAAGTATAATATGTTAAGATTGTTAATTTAAATTGTCAATAAAATAAATGGTATAATATTGTAAAACAAAATACGGACAATTTCAAAGGGAAGACAAATAAAAATAATAGGCAATGAAAATATATAAATATGTATTATATGAAGAAATATACATCTAATTGCCCAAACAACGACAGATGCGAGATAGTTTCTCACTTCAATTTGTAGTGTGATTCGAATGACTCTTTTGACAATAAATCCCCCAAATAGTGTATAAACTCTGGGGGGATTATTGTGATCACCCTTAAAATCCACACACTAAACGAGGATTAATGAAGAATTAATCCAAGTATCTCTTGCTAACCTATTGCTAAAAATCCTGAAATTTAATAGTTGACGAGACTAGATGTTGATAAGTTCACTTAAAGTCAAAGGTTCATACCTTGTGCTTCTTAAGTTAGTAGCCCTTGTTCCCTGTTTTTCCAACATTAGTAAGGGTAGGAAGTCTTTAACCTAGAATTGCTGATTCAAAAGCTAAAACATAGAAAAGACATCTCTCATTTCATTACCCTTTAACCTAAAACTCAAAAACTCATAAGACCTCTTCTAAAATGATTTAGCTTCTCTCCGAAGCTAGAATTGAGCATCCAAGTCTGCAAGATTTTCTTCCAACGATTCCTACTTTCTTCATCTTGAGCATAGGAAAGGGTAATATCCTTAGTTTTTTGTTTTTTAACCTTCTTTTAGGTATCTTTTTCTAAAGTTAGGATCTTTGTTATGTTTTGGTTTGTGTAAGAAGTTGGTGTGGTAGAGGGGCTCTAGGAAAAGCTTTTAAGGGTGAAAAGAGGAAGTTGTTTAGGCTACAAAGGTAACCCATGCTTTACAAAACCTATTTTCTTACTTATATGATAATTCTTGGCTTCTACTTGTGATTCTTGTGTTGATTTGTGAGATTTGATGCATGATCTTGTGGTGATGCAGATTTAGAGCTTGTTTTTAGGTTTCTTGAATGCCATTGCTTGACTATTTCTTGGGTTCAAGTCATATTATTGTTGTGTGTGAGATTTTGGGTGTTTTGGACTTGAACTTGGCCTTGTTGTTGAAAATCCCCGAAGGGATTATTGTGTACAGGGGGTGTACCTGTGGGCGGAACGGTGGCAAGGGCCTACCCGCCGCCCCACCTGCGGGGAACCGGTGTTCCTCGGGTGTGTACCCACGGGCAGAACCGCGAGTGGAGGCCCACCCGTGGCCCCACCCGCGGGGTACGTTATTGGTTTGGCCGGGGATTTGTTCCCCGTGATTCTTTCTTCTGGTATTGATGTTTTGGACCTCCCGTTGTTGTTTTAATGGGCTATTTGTGAGTCTTCTTGATGTTTCGTAAGTCTAGAACGGTGTGTTAGAAATCCATGATAGGATTTGGTGTCTTAATCGTGCTAAGGGTCCAACTTTGTGTTTCGTTGGGCTAATGTGAGTCTTGAAATGTTCTTTGGAACTACTTTTGGCTTACCCGTTTGATAAGCATACTAGTTTGATGTTGAAATCCTAGTATGTGTGCTTTTTTCCTTCTTATTGGAATTGGAAACTTGTGTTGACAATCATTTGGTGTTGGATTGTAATCCTTTGTTGTTGAGTATGGTCTCATGTTTTTATTGCGATCTCTTGATTGATTCCTATGATGTGAACGTATGTAAATCGTTGTACCCTTTGTTGATACTTGATTGAGGCTATGTGTTGAGCCTTAGTCTTCTTGGTAATGATGATGACCTTGTGTGCCTATGATTGAGATTGTGGTTTGTTACTTGAGCTTTGCTCACGAGTTGGCGGTTGTGTGAATGAAATTAATGGTACCCTCGTGTACTGAGAATTCGGTGGTAATGTTGGAGGTTGTTGGAGGGGGGACGACGGTCCCCGGAGGCAAAAGGTTGGACTCAGAAGTACAGGGTGGCACTATGAGGTAATCGTTGGAACCAAAATAAGGCCGGGGTAGCCATAAGGTTGGAACAGGGCATAAGGTTGGAACATGTAACTTGTGACATGTAGTTGTCACCGTGTGAATGTGCTTTCCTTGCTTATGAGCATGTCTTGATGTATTCTACTTTGTGATCAGTAGGATGCATCCTGAGTTATGTTGTCTTTCATGTTTGTGGTCTTGTTGATGTTGTGAGGATAGTGCTCCTAGTTTCTATTGAGAGTGATTGATGAGTCATTGGTGTTGACTTCTCCCTTTGGTTTTAAAGTGATATATATTGTATTCCCATTCCAAATGGTTTTGATTATATCTATGTATATTATGATACTTAACGCGTATTGATGGGTTACCAGCAATATTCGCTGACCGGGTGTTTTCCCTTGATTTTACAGGTTTTGAGTAGATGCCGAGCGCGCTAGATGTGGACTTAGATAGAATAGATCCCATGCTAGACGTTCTTCGTTGTTGCCCTGTGTGCCTTAGTGTTGTTCTTGTTTTGGATGGATTGTTGTTGACTAGCCTATGCACTCATGGTTTATGGATGTGGCATAACACTTACCGATTTTATATAGCTTTCGCTTGCTTTTGTCTTGATGTTTAGATGTTTACCTTGAAATTAAGTTTTTTAAATATGTGGTAAAATCAGGGGTGTTACAATTATTGACAAAAAGAGTATTCAAATTACACAACAAATTGGAAGGAGAAACTATATCGCAATGTCCCGTATTTGGTTTTGGCTTACTTTTGTCTTGATGTTTAGATGTTTACCTTGAAATTAATTTTTTTTTAAATATGTGGTAAAATCAGGGGTGTTACATTATTGACCAAAAAGAGTATTCAAATTACACAACATTGAAGTGAGAAACTATATCGCAATGTCCCGTATTTGGTTTTGGCTTAATTATATACATATATATATATATATATATATTATTATTATTATTATTATTTATTATACCCTTAGGTTCATTTTACATGTTAATCTAAACAGTTAAAATTTAAATATCTTTTTATCAACCGTTGATATAAATTCGCTGGTGCAAATCCGCTAATATAATCCGCTACCGCTAACTACTGATTGTCAAACAAGGACATTGCGAGGTAATTCTCACTTCAATTTGTTGTGTGATTTGAATACTCTCTTTGTTAACAAATCCCTCAAGTAGTTAATATGATTGGCTTTATTAATTATATTTTTTTTTAATTTTTATCATGGTATTAATAAAAACTTGGTAATAAATATATATTTAATTTTGTATTATAACTTTGATATTTAATAAAAAAATAGTGCACAAAAAAAAGATAATAGACAATGTACTGAATATAATTAATTGATGAATTTGAATTGTAAATAATTTTTACACTGGAGAAAAATAAAGACAATATAACTAATAAATTATTTCTCTTAATTAATTTATTGATAATGAATTTTTTTAAATTTTTTTCATGGTATTAATAAAATACTTGGTAAATAAATATATAGTATTATTTTTATATATAACTTTGATATTTAATTAAAAAATAGTGCACAAAAAGAAATAATAGACAATGTAGTGAATATATCAATTGATGAATTGAATGTAACGAATTTTACATTAGAGGAAAAATAAAGACAATGGGCTTGTTTGGGTTATCAGCGGTTAGTGGTTAGCGGTAGCGGGTTGTGTTAGCGGTTATGAGATAGCGGATTTTATTAGCGTGTTTGACCAGCAGATTGTATTAGCGATTATAAAAAAATGTTTGGTGAAATTAACTGTTTAGATTAGCGATTAACATGTAAAATGACCTATTACCCTTATTAATAATTAATAATTAACAATTAATAATAATAATAATAATAATAATAATAATAATAATAATTTAAAAAATAAAATAAAAAAATAAAAAAATAAAAAGAAAGAAGGGAGCAGCTTGCCTCTTGGTCTTGTATTCCCACTTTTCCCCTCCGTCCCACATCGGTGGGAAAAGTGAGAATGGAGCCTTGAGGCTCCTATTTACGGCCATCCCAGATGGGCAAAGAATGCATTTGTGGAGCCTTGAGGCTCCTATTTTACGGAGCGTCAAGGCTCCACAAATGCATTCGTTCCCATCTGGGATGGGCAACATTGAGGAGCCAAAACGGCTCCTCAAAAAAGTTTGTTTTTTTTTTTTAATAAATAAATAGGGCGTTTTGTAGAAAAATTAAAATTTTTTCCAAAACGCTAACTGCAAACGCTGCACTTTGCAGCGGTTTGGAAGCAAACTGTTGTTAACCAAATATTTTTTTTTTGGTAATTTGACATGGTCAAACTGTCAAAAAATGGTGGATCCGTCAAAAAAATGGCGGATCTTCCGATAACCAAACTAGGCCAATATAACTAACAAAATTATTTCTCTTAATTAATTTATTGATAATGAATATTTTTTTAATAAAGACATTGTAGGGACAATGTAGCGGATATGATGAATTTGAATGTAAAGAATTTTTATATTGGAGAAAAATAAAGACAATATAACTAATGAAATTATTTATCTTATTTAATTATTGATAATGAATAATTTTTTTTTTTTTGAATAAAGACATTGTAGACACATAATTATAAACTAAAGAAATGCATATGTATTATTTTTTGTTGTAGCTACTAATTATTATTTTTAATTTAATATGAATAAAATAGAGTACTAATTATGCCAATTTTGATTGAGATGGGGTTCGAACCTAACATCTTTCTTATTGAAATCAAATGAGTAAGTTAATGGTGAACTAACAAAGTTAACGGAAAAGATAATATTTAACGGAAAAGTTAACAGATAATCATATTCATTAAGGGATAAATTAGGAATCTATAGGAAAAATTAAAATCTGATCAATCTGAACCTATTTATTTGATTAAAAAATTTTTGACCAATTTTTTCTACCTATTAATAGACCTAGCTCTCTTGGGGTTCTTACCAGTATAGTAAGATAAATTAAGAATCTATAGGAAAGATTAAAAATTTGATCAATTTGAACTATTTATTTGATTAAAAAATTTTGATTGCTATTTTTTTTACTCATTATAGACCTAACTTTTTGAGCTCTAGTACATATGTTAAAAGAGATAAAGATAAAACTTCAAGAATCAAGATATAATAGGCAAGATACACACAAGTAGTACAGTCACTATTGTACGTAGACAATAAAGCAACATTATGTGTGTAGATAAAGAGATGCAATGTACCTAACCAAAATCTTTAAATCATCACTAGAAAAGACAAAGCAACATACGTCACTATTGAAAAAATGGGGTATGTTATTGCACAGAGTGAAAAGGATTGTGCGCCTCACAAGTCTGGTATTATGTGTACCCCAATTTTTATATCTTGTACTGCTCGTCGGACTGTTGATATTTGATATATATCGTTTTTTTGGTGTTTAAAAAAAAACATATATAATATATATATATATAATATATATATATATATAATATATAATATATATATATGATATATATATATATACGGAAGGATCAGGTGCATTTGAGGCTTCCCCGTGCGGTTGTGCGGTTGGAACCACAGAGTCCGAAACCTTGTCTGTGTTTAAGAATGAGTAAAGCATTGTTAAGAAGAAACCAAATGAAAGGTTAAGGTTAGATTTTCTGCACAACTTCACTAATGAAAATTATAAAAATAAATATATTTACAATTAAATGAGTAATAGTGCTAAAGAAGAAACAAAACAGTACATGACGTTTGGTTTGAAGGGATTTTAAATCCCTTCCCACTTAATTCCACCCTAATTCCCCAAAGACCATTAAATTCCGTAGTTTGGTTGGAGGGAATTGCAATTCGCATGGAATTGCAATTCCCCAATTTTCAGGATTTAAATACCATGTCCCCCCCCTGGTATTTTAATTCCTGGAAAAAAAAGATAGTGCTGGTCAAAATTACCCCTTCCTTTTTTAACTTAAAATTAATGTTTTAACAACAATAAATGGATATTTTGAAATTTATACTACTTATTCCCTTTCCCAATCCCCATGTATACAAACATTGGAATTGAAATTCCCAGTAATTCTATTCCTTTCAAGCGCAAACACTGGATATTAGAATTCCACCTTTTATTCCCCAGTAATTCAACTCCAATGGAATTACAATTCCTTTCCCCCACATATTTCCCCCATCCAACCAAACGCCCTGTAAAGATTAAGTTAGATTTTCTGCACCCAACTTCCTATGATAAAAATTTATAAACATAAAAATAGTTACAATAAAATAGAATTTAAAGTGGTGATTACTACAAATCTTAAACTAATATAAAAATTTAGTACATAGTATTTTTAAATACAAATTTTAAGAACTTGTAAAATTACAATTGTAATTGATTACAATTTTAGGTCACCACACATCAAAATTTTTAAACGCTTTGAGATTTCTAAACTCTAGATGTAGGGCAACATACAATTGACCTTTAAAGCAAAACAATCACAATCTTAGTTTGAACATTGATTTTTTTCCAAATACTATCGAATTAAGTGTGTAATCAATAAAAGATGAGAACTAATAATTCGAGAATATAATCTTAATGTTACTAAGCCCTACTTTCACATCAATTAAGTTGGAGAGTGTTTGTTGGATAATATCGATGAATCCACGAATACACATCTTTGTCTCCGTAGTCCTCAATAATGCACATACATCAACAATCTTAAAAATTAGGCCGCCTAAGCTATGCTATAATATTAATTTCAAACGAGTTTTTTCCCAAAAATGGTCCCTTGACTATGCGCTTCATTCTCAATTTTGCATTCGACTTTTAATTGCACGCCATGTGGTCCCTTGACTTTTAAAAACTCCCCCAAATCGGTCCTCCGTTAGAAATTCCATCTACTTGAGTGTTAAAATGAAGGGCATTTTCGTCTGTTTACCTATTATATGCCTAATATACTCTGAAAAATAGTCGATGGACCATTTTGGGAAATTTCGAGGGATCATTTTGGGAAAAACTCATTTATTTATTTCATTTTTGTTTATTTCCATTTTTTAAAGACTATCAAATTAGATTTCTATACATTTTTTTCTTACAAATATAAATAGTTAAATCCACAATCAAAAGTCAAAATTTTAAACTTTCTCTACAAATTTTTCCGCTTCTATCTAAACATACGAACTTCCCTCTATTCCTAATCAAGTTTACAATAAAGTTCCGTAAGTTTCAAAAATATAATACTCATATATTTTTTATGGTTCCACACACACACACCACACCCACACAAAACTTTCAACTAGACAATCAATCACTATGTATCACATTAAAATAATTATTTTACAATAAAAATAACATTACTATTTTTATCAGTTTAGACACCAAATGTACGGTTCATTTCTCGGTCAGTATGCTTTTGAAATAAAATTATATGTTTTACAATCAATCGCTATGGCTTCTAAAACTTCTTGGAACTGAGAAGTACGCCGTCACTTCTCGTCAATGACAAAATCTTAGAAAAATTTTTAAAAAAGATGGGTTAACTTAACTTCAAGGCCATTTAGTTTCATTCCCCCAAAGTTATAAAAATCCATAACTAACCATTTCCCCAAATGCCTAATCTACCAAAGAAGTACATCATGCAAAGTAGAGTCTACAACTATGACTATCAAATTTTAATTGTTACAAGGAGGACCAAGTAATAATAAACCAAATGCAAAAATAATTAGCACAAAACAAGCAATTCTAAACTAAAGCCTCATCATTTTTTCATATTACAGATTCTTGTCATTGAAAAATTTGTTTTGTATTTTATATATGAATATTAATAACTTAATTTGAAAGTTAAATTGTATACAAAGTAACGAAACTATTGTAAAACTTTGATAGGGATAGGGAAAAATTTGTATTGTTTAGACCCCCAGAAGGAAAAAATTGTAGAGAAGTTTAAAAACTATTTTATTGTAAGAAAAAAAATCCTATAGAAAATTCTAATAGATGTTTAAAAAATGGAAATAAATAAATGATTCCCCAAAATGGTCGCTCGCCTATTCCCAAATGGTCCCTCGACTATTTTTCAGGGTATATTAGGCATATAATAGGTAACAGACAAAAATTCCTTCATTTTAACACTCAAGTAGACGGAATTTCTAACGGAGGAACAATTGGGAGTTTTTAAAAGTCAAGGGACCACATTTGGGGCAATAAAATAGTCGAAATGCATAATTGAATGAAGCGATAGTTGAGGGACCATTTTGGGAAAAAACTAATTTCAAACTTATGAAGGAACTTTGGGGTGCATGCATGCTTCTTAAAGCCATATATTTTCACCAAGACCATATGGTCTTGGAAAATTAAATGTTGTTAATACCAGCATGTTAACCATTAATATCAACATTTAAATTTTCACAACACTTATGGACTTTGGGGTTTGGTTAATACACCATTTAACCATTAATATCAACCATTTAATTTTCACAACAAAAATTATTGGACTTTGGGGTTGCATGCATGCTTCTTAAAGCCAATATGGTCTTGTGAAAATTAAATGTAGTTAATACCGATGAGATAATTTGAATTTCATTCAACGTGAATTAGGATAGAGATTACAATACTAATAGTATAGCAACTCTGTTAGGAAAATTGTAATAGATTTTGATAAGCCATATTGTAATTCGTAGTCCCCAAATTTTATTTTATTAGACTAGTGAGTCTTAGACCAAGAAAGGGAAAAATAAATTCATTAGTTGAGGAAATGGATGAAGAAGATATCAAGCCAAAAATCAAGAATTTGTAGAGAAAATGACAAAAATAGAAGAGGAAGATGTATGCGTATGAAATTTGAGAAAATCCCTCAAGAAATCCCGAAGAAGAAAAAACGTGACTTGAAGTTTGCATGAAGCTATCTTGAAGATCAAGCATCTATGGAAAGAAAGGAGTACACCAAGTGAACAAGATGATAACTAAAAGGTTGTACAGATGAGATGGTAGAAGCTTGAAATATTATGTGCAAAGTTACAGTTCGAATCTTACATCTCACATATTTTAAAGAAGCCAAGTTTAATTCCATCAGATTAAGTAGAGGCAATGGTTTGGCCGAAGGGATGCAAACTAAGGGATGCAGTTTACAAGTGAAGGGATGAAGTTTCTCAAATTGGTATCCCAAACAAATTGATACCCCGATTGGTATCCCAAACAAATTGATACCCCGAAATTGACATAGGGATGCAATTTCATATGGAGGATTGAAGTTCAAATTGGTACAGGGAAAGCAATTTGAAGGGATGAGATTTACAAGGGCTTCAATTCAATTGGAGAATAGATTGCAAGAGATTTCAATTGACAAATCAAGCAAGGGATAGAGATTCATGAAGTTTCACAAGGGAAGAGATTTTCAAGTCAATTGAAGAGATGAAGTCTGGAAGCAGTATACAGGCCCAGACACGAGAAAAACAGAGGAAAATATGAGAAGAAGTTGCAGAAGCAAAAATACTAGTCTAACTAGTAAGGGATTATATTGGAGATTATATTTTGAAGATAAAAATCCCAAGAGGCATGATCTACACCAGATGGAGATTCATGGGATGCCATTTTTAAAATCTCAAGCTCAACTTGAAATCTCTGACAGATCTGCAACGTTATCTTATCTTCTGACAAAAGGCTATACAGCTAAGCAAATTCAAAAATGACCGTTTCTTTCCAACGGACGGATTCATTACCAGCTATAAATAGATGAAGATTGATGTAGAGGAAAACAGAAGCAATAGCAAGAAGCAAAGAACAGAGCCAAACAGAGCATAGAAAATTCAAGAAAGCTTTCCATCTCAAGAACTAAAATTGATCTATCTTTTGTGAGATAAACACTCCAAGCGATACAGAGCTTAGAAAAGAAATATCTAAGAGGTTGAAATCTTCATCAACTTCAAGAGACTAAGAGCATCATCGAAGATCATCTACAGAGTCTCAAAGTTGGAAGCAAGGCAAAACTTGTTTTGGAGCAAAACAAGGGAAATGAGGAAAGTAACACGGAGTTGTGAAATCCTGGATTGTCACACGGAGTTGTGAGATCCGAAGCAGCAGTGTCGGAAGACATTGGACGTGATTGGTGTGAGATCCGAAGCAGCAGTCACGGGATACGTTTCTACCGGATCGTAGAAGACGGGGGAAAGTAGCACGGAGTTGTGAAATCCCGGGAAAGTAACGCGGCGACGTGAAACCCGAAGCAGCAGTGTTGGAGGCACTGGCGTGATTAGCGTGGGCTTAGTGATCAAAGCACTAGATCACGGAATTCATTGTATCTGGAACCAAGAAATGGTGGATATAGTGAATTGGCTCTTGGAGAAAAGAGCTAGTGGAGTAGGAGGATTACATCACCTCGCGAACCACTATAAATTGCTTGTATCTTTACCGCTTTCTTACTTACTGCTCTGCTTGCTTCTCACGAGAATAATCTTGACACGATCTACACACACACCGTATTGTTATTATTTCCGCTGTGCACCGGACTCTAACAATCTAGTCAAAGTCTTGGTTATCTTTGGCTTACCAATCGTTGTTATATTGTGCAAAAAGTTTGAAAGTCTATTCACCCCCCCCCCTCTTGACTTTCACCTTACCTCTTTTGGGACCAACAATTGGTATTAGAGCAGGCTGTCTATTTAGGCCAATTTGCTTTCTAAAGCTCGTTGCCTAATTGGGTCAACCTTGTTCTGACTGCTAGGCAGATCTATCTTACCCAGTGTGTGTAATTGGA
>VALG01007051.1:0-12049 GCA_009835305.1 Ipomoea purpurea | reverse complement strand
AACATCCTGCAGATCAAGCACAAACTAGCACAGTGGAAGAATAAAGATAAACTTGGATATAAGACATCCAAAATCGGGGTGTTTAGCCATGTATACCACACATGGTACACACTACGGCGACAATCTGCAAGTTTAACTACAATCCCAAAACAACAACAACAAACAACAACAGACTAAACATAAAGCAGTCTAAGATACGGGCACGCAGGGCCACAAAACACTGTCTAACGGGATCAGTCTAATCTACCGGCCTCTAGACATCGCGCTCAACACCTTGGAAAGATACAAAGATAAAACATTCGGGGCGACGCCCGGTCAGCGAATGATGCTGGTTAAACCCAACCAATTACCGTTAAGTAATCATAAAATAGGTAGTATTAATATTGAAAACATTTTCGAAAGGGAATATATATATATTATATTATAAGTTAAAAAACCGAAGATCATGAGAAACACAAGACTTCACCACTTCACCAATGACAACACCGGGAACACATCCCAACCACAAAGGACAACCACACCCACAACGATAACGGACTCACACAACGCAACACATGCAAAACACAAGCCTCCGTGACCCGAGAACTCACCACACCACCGGCTTCACAAGCCCTCCTCGTGACATCACCCATCACGGATCGATATGGCTTCTTATGCCATTTCCAACCTTATGGCTAAACCCCCATCCTTATCCTTTCTGTGGCCACCCATTACCTCCGGGAAAGCCCCTGTACAAACCAAGTCCAACCTTGTTCCTCTGGGACCGTCGCTCCCCCACCCATAACCAACCAACGAAAAACCCACCAATTTTTGGGCACACAGGCCCGGATAACCAAATGTTATCTCCCCAATACACGAGGACTCTGCCTCGCCCCCCATGATTTCACGTCACGGCCACCACGAGGACCGCTGCAATACCTTGGTGACAAGCGTTCCCATTACCACTGTCGTGCAATCCATGGGTAGAGCATCACATGCACACACGTCACTACAGAAACAAACAAGGATTGCAAGAAAAGGTACGAAACATACTCACAAGGAGGAAGGGTCACCACCCAACAGACAACAACAACGCTAGCATTACGATAATAAATCTAGCAAGCTCAACAAAGAAGAAACTCAAGATAGTTCCGAGGAACTCATCAAGACATACACGGTTCAACGAACACAATGTTGAAACACTTTACGCAGGTTTACAACCCCCCAACCCCAAAAGATTCCTAATGGATTAACCTATCAAGAAGCTTTTAGACCTACGAAACATCAAGAAGACGCTAAAGGATCACAAAAGAACAACGGAGGTCAAAGATCAAAAGACCGAGACAAAACGGAAACACGGGGAACAATGATTCCCTCCACCAACTCCTTAGTGTTCCGCGGGTTTACCACGGGTAGCCCTTTACCCGTTGGTTCTGGCCTGCGGGTACAAACACCCACCATCCGTGTACCGGCGGTGTGGGCGGCGGGAAGGGCTCTCCCCGCCGTTCCGCCGGGTACACGTTCCTGTGTAACCAATCCTTTGGGATTTTCTCCTCCAAACAATATTGTCCAAAACATGCCAAATCTCACCAAGCACAACAAAATGACTTGAACCAAGGAATATTAAGCAATGGCACAAAGTAAAACCTAAACACAAGCTTTTTCTTAGATATGCAATATCACAAGATAGAATGCAATAGACTCTCACATTTCACAACAAAGAACATGTAGAAGCCAAGAATCATAAATAGGTAAGCAAAATAGGTTTTGTAGAGCATGTTTTTACCTCTTGAAGACCAAAAAGAACTCTTCTTTACACCACAACAGTCCAACTAAGCTCACAAGCTAAACCCCTTCAAGATCAAACCAAAAGATCATTAAGATCCAACCTTTAACAAAAAAGACAACTAAGAAGAACCAAAAAGACTAAACAAGCTTAGATCTTACCCTTCTAGATGCCAAAATAGAGGAAAGGTTGAATCTTGGAGGCAAAACTTGGAATCTTGACAAAAGGCTCTTTTTGGCTGAAGAACAAGCTACTCTTGTTTTCTAGAGAGAAGATGGAGACTATTTTCTAGGGAATGTAAGGGATGAAAGAAGAAGTCTTTTAGGTTTAGGTTACAAAGAACTAGCTCATTGGTGAAAATACAAGGTTACCCTTACTAACTCTCAAAAAGTGTATGGGAACAAGGGAATTACTTCACAAAGCACAAAGGTACAACACCACTTAAAGATTGACTAGTCAAATTCTAGTCCTTGAGTATCAAAAATCAGGGATTTTAGTAATCAATTTCTCAAAAGAAATAGAATTAATTACTAAATTAATTCATGGTTTGGAATGTGGATTTTTGGGGTGTCAAACAAATGCTATGAGTGTGAAGGCTTTGGACATGTACAAGCGGATTGCCCTACCTATCTTAGGCGCAAACAATCAATGTGAGCCATTACCTGGAGTGACGACGAACCTGAAGCTAAAACAACTGGATCTGATGTAGAAGAAATCTCTGGAAACTTTGTTGCATTTACTACACGTGTTGCAGCATGTTCAGAACTTGAAGACGTAACTGATCCAGAGGGATGGTGAATATGTCTCCGCGAAATATTTAGATTTACAGGCTTTATCTTTTGAAGTTAAATTTAATAAGTTGTATCCCAAATGGGAAGCCCTAAGAAAAGAAAATCGCAAATTGACTAGTGAGATAGGAATTGTAGTGAATGTTAGCAAAGTATACCAAAATCAAGTAGCAGATAGGGATGTATTTCTTAAAGAGGCATCTGACCGAGAAGAGAAACTGAAACAGGAGGTACAGACCTGAAGTAGGAGCTAAGCACGTACAAAAGACAAATCCAAATGATGGACACCACCTCAACACTTGACAAAATCCTTGATTCTAGAAGAAAGACTTCTGCAAAATTCGGTCTGGGTTTCACTAGGGGTATTTCAAAAGATAAAATGGTATTCGTCAAAGCATCAGGCCCTGATCTAGTGGACATTCCTGAATCCAGCTCAGCAAGACAAACCAGTGGTATAGTAAGATCAAACAAGCAATTTTACAAACTTTATAACCCTGTATGTCACTTTTGCAGGTTACGTGGCCATACCAGACCTGAATGCTACTACTTCTACAAGGATCAAAGAATTGAGAAGTTCAGGCACAAGGACATCCGACCGTTTACCAAACAGATTTGGGTTAAAAAGACTGACTATATTTCTTTTGTCTTCATTCCACTCTAAAAGTGCAGGAAGAGAAGAGAAGTGGTATTTTGACAGCGGGTGTTCCCGTACATGACAGGAAATATCAAATTTCTAAGTAACGTAAATGCAAGCAAATGTGAAGTTACCTTTGGTGACGGTATTAAAGGCCAAGTCACGGGTATTGGTACACTAAATGTGGTTGGCCTACCCAAGCTAGAAAAAGTATTGCTAGTCAGTGGACTTCATGCAAATCTTATAAGTATAAGTTAACTCTGTGACCAAAACTGGAACGTGTGCTTTACCAAAAATAACTGCAGTGTCCTGGGACAAAGCAAATCAATGCGTTATGGAAGGTAAAAGGTCAACCGACAATTGCTATATTCTAACTAACAATATTCTCTGTTGCAGGTCCAACATAGATGAAGCTGAGCTATGGCACCAAAAATTAGGGCATCTAAGTTATAGACTTCTTGACAAACTGGTGAAGATAGAAGGTGTCCGTGGTTTACCCAAGATGAAAGTTGAGTTGACCATCTGTGGCGCTTGCCAAGCATCTCCTCCAGCACAACAGACTATAAGCACGAGTCACAGACTAGAACTAATCCACGTGGATCTCATTGGTCCAACTCAAACAGAGAGTTTTGGAGGTAAGAAATACATTCTAGTATGTGTTGATGATTTTTCACGTTTTTCGTGGGTAATCTTTCTCAAGGAAAAGTCCAAACCACTTGAAGCGTTCAAAACACTGGGATTAAAACTCCAAAAGGAGAGAAACGAACCCATTATTCGAATTCGAAGTGACCACGGGCGAGAATTCGACAACAATTTGTTCAATGTGTTCTGCGATCAAACGGGAATTAACCATGAGTATTCAGCACCAAAGACACCTCAACAAAATGGAGTCGTTGAACAAAAAAACCACACCATTCAAGAAATCAGAAGGGTACTGCTAAACGCCAAAGGATTACCACAAAAATTTTGGGCAGAGGCTGTAAACACCGCATGTCACATCGTCAACCGAGTCTACCTTCGTCCAAGCACAAATCAAACTCCATATGAATTATGGAAAGGTAAGAAGCCGAACATTAAATACTTTCACATTTTTGGCTCACGATGTTTTATTTTGAAGGATAGAAATCCTGTTGCAAAATTCGAACCAAAAAGCGACGAGGGGATCTTCCTCGGATATTCAACAAACAGCAGGGGCATACTGTGTATACAACAAAGTGACGAAAACCATCATGGAGTCCACCAATGTTGTAATCGATGATCAACTAAGTGAGATTATTGAAGTTTCACAACCTGAGTCAGTGACAGAACCTACGCAACCCATCCTAAATCTCCTGAACAGACCCAGAGTTCGCCTACGACATCACCCACACCAACTCAACCTGAACCCAAAACCAGTATCAGAATTTGATACTGACCAAGATGACATTGATATCCCAACACGTATCCAGAAAGACCACCCATACAAAATATCATTGGAGATCCCAGTTCAGGTGTGAAAACTAGAGGAAAATCAAAACGTGAGTATCTTCAGCTGGTCGGTTATGCCTGCTATACGTCACAAATCGAACCAAAAAACATCAAAGAAGCACTGATAGATGAACACTGGATCAAGGCCATACAAGAAGAACTAGGACAATTCGAAAGAAACAAGGTATGGACTCTAATTCCTAAACCTCATAATGTAAATATGGTGCATTGGATTGTATTAATGGATAGTTTAGATTAATGCGATTTATTTAATTATATAGGCAGTTTTTAGTCAGTAGCATGTGTGGTATTAATATTTATGGGGGGGGAGGGGTATTTCGGTAATTGCTCAATTTATTTAATGTTATACCCCTTTTTTCTCAGACGCTGATCTTTTGTGTGTGTGTCATTAGTCTATATGTCGTGTGCATGACCTAATGTAGTTGTTTGCCATAGTTTGTATGTTGTGTGTATAGGTTTAGTAATTAATAGAGCCTAGGTTCGTAATATGATGTTTAAATGTACGCCTAGTGTGCCATTGTTTATTATATTGTGTGCATGATACTAATTTGTCGTGTGCCCCAGTTCGTAACACAAGTTGCGGTTGTGTCCATTGATTTGCGTGAAAGTCTCTCACTTTTGTTGTCTAATGTAGTCGTGTGTCATAGTTTGTATGTCGTGTTCATAGGTTTATTAATTAATAGAGCTTGAGTTCGAAATCTGATATTTAAATGTACGCCTACTGTGCCATTGTTTATTAAATTGTGTGCATGATATTAATTTGTCGTGCCCAGTTAATTGATTATGTCAATTGCAATCTGCTTCTAGAATTATACATGCTCTTAAATGTCTTCTTTGCCATCTTTTAATGATTTTAGGCGTGAATCACACTATTAAATCTATTAGATTGAATGGTTATGATTTGTCCTCATAGTGCTCTATATATATATAGACTTTTATTCAAATGCGGTCGTGCTCTGCTGTGCGGCCGTTTGACAGAATACACCAATAGTGTTAACAAAATGCACCAATAGTGTTAAGAAAAAACACAGCAATGAAATGCACAAATACACCAAAAAACACACAACACATCCAAAAAAATGCACCATATAACTCCCCACCCCTAATGGTGTATATAGGGTTATATTGAGTAATTGAAAATGAGACTTACTCTTTTACATAATATTTTCTCTATTGTCACAAATTTCAATGATGATTTAAAAATTTTGTAGACCACTCTTCCCCGACAGGTATCTCCTCTTCTAAGCTACGGGTTTTAGGCTGGGTCGACCGCCAACTGATGCGGTATTACTGCCCGGTCGACGCCCGCATGTCTTCAGGTCCCCAGGCAAATATCTACTTATAGCTTCTCAACACCTTAATAACTGTCCTTTTCACTGATGCGGGCAAGCCTACCCCTACCGCACTGTCTTTTCCGGTTGGTCAAGCTCCAAAATAACTTCCTCCAGTTTGACTGCAGGGGTCGGGCGCTCTATCGAACGCTCAATCACCTAGTGGGCGATGGTGTTTACCCGGTCAAACCCTTGTCCCATCTTTCGACAAACATGCAAATTAACATCTGCGAGCCAGCTTCTGGTCGCACTGCGCAATCCAACGCCAGTCGGTGTACGGAACTTTATGCATAGGTGCTCGATGGAGATTAGGGCACCCAAGTCCTCGAGCCTGGTCGGCCAAGTATAGCATTGTGCGCGCACTCCAGAGCGACCACCACGAATTCCATTTCCAATGTTCTGACTTGGGGCCAGGTTCCCAGTTTTACCGTAAGGGAGGTGCACCCTTCGGCCTCGATAGCATCACCTGTGAAGCCTGCTAAAGGGGTCTTGACCGGTCGTAACTGCCCCTGGGTAGTCCTAACTTCTGGAAAGCTTCCAAATACAGCACATTGACACTCCTGCCCGTGTCCACCAGCACTCGGCGAAGGACCGACCCATGGATATCCATAGCGATCACCAAGGCGTCTCAATGGGGAGTGGGGCCACTTGGTAGGTTGGCATTTGTGAAAACGATCGGCTCTCTACGTGCTTTCTTTCAGTCCGACTCGTGGAGGGCTATTGCTCCCACGTACAACTGTTGCGCTCGGGCCTTCCGAGCTCTCGCCGAGTCGCCACCCCTCATTACCGCCTCACTATCATGTTGATCACCGGCTTGTGCTTCCAATCTTATCGATGTCATCCTCATGCACGGGCTGTTTCCCATTATCCGTGGCTTTTGGGGTGACCCGAGCGGGCGCATCTTTCTGCCAAGGTGGGCCAAGTCGACTCCATTGATTGGGAGGCAGTGGCCGGCCGCGCTTTATGAGCGCCTCGTTCTCTTCTTGTAGACCCTCGCATTCTTCCGTGGTGTGAGTATTTGCGTGATGATACCTGCAATAGCGGGCGGCGCTCGTGCCGACCACCTGCGGCTTATCGCCCGACCAGATGGGTGGAGGTGGAAGCAACTAGGCGTGAACTTTGTGAATGGGTTGTGTCATCGGCCGGAAGGCGGAGCTCCCAACCAGTCTTGCAACGGCGAGCTCTCACACGAACATTCCCCGCGTCTTCCGTTCGTCCATTCCAAGGATTGTCTACCTGAAGACGCTTGTAGGTGGACACCTCTTGCCGACGCTTCTGTCTAACTGCCTCCTCATTGTCAGCCAGCTGGTTAGCTCTCTAGATGGCCTCATCATACGTCTTGGGGTTTTCATCCCGCAGGTTACTGTAGTATCTGTCTGCCCTCAAGGATACGATGAAGAATGCCAAAGCTGTCTGGTCAGCCAGACCGTCGACCACCTGGGCCTCCTTTTGCCAGCGCGCTATGTATTCGCGTAGACTCTCTCCTTCATCCTGGTGTACCCGGGATAAGTCCAACACGAACTTCTTAGGTTTCATGCTCCCCGTGAAGTGTGTTAGGAACTGACGGGCCAAATTTTGAGAGGCTTCGTCGTGGTCTTCCGTAGGAATCAATCGTGCGGGTTGTGAATTTGCGGCGAGCGGAACCAGTTCCCTCCCATGCACGTATGCATCGAAGGCTTGTGCCAACAACTCTGTAAAGTTGGCTTGGGCCTGAGCGACAGGTGGTGGCTGGTCGAATCCTTGGTGACTCTTGAGTTGCCGCGACAGTACGCTCACACATGCGGCCGACAGTCCCCCCAGAGTGCCGCGACTTAGTTGCTCCTTTAAGTCGCCCACGGAGGCACAGCTGCCAGCTGGTGGTTCTCCCGCGTTAACTACGACAGTGACATGGCCATTTACTGCGGGGCCACGTTTTGTCCATTATTTCAGTTGCTACGCCCCGAGTACGAGCCATTAGCAAAGCTTAGAGACAGGGCTTCTTGTTTCGATCCCCACGGACGACACCAATGTTGGTTTTACGGCTTCCGGGTGCTGGTCGGCGGGCCAAACACTACCGTAAAATACTATAAACGAGAGTTTATGTGAATAGAGAATAAAGTAGTAGAGAGGATAATGCGATATTATTTCTCTAGGGTTTCAACCGCTTATGTGCCAAGAAAAAGCCAAAAATCATCGATCCCCCTTGCACGATGATCCCCGGGGGATATTTATTCAAGGACATAAAACCCGTACAAGGAAAATTAGGACTGGCATAGAGCCAAAATCTACAAGGAAAGTAGGGCTGACGCGTAAGCCGAATCGTCTATAGAAACTGCCTTTATTATGCCCTAGCTGCCTAAACTAATGAAGAAGCTACTTGTATTAAATGAGGAAAGTAAATCTCCGTTGAACATGTTGTAATCGCCTCTGGGAGTACTCGGTCGGAGAGTATCCTGGTTGCTGAGGAGATGCCTTCGAGAGTCGTCGTGCTCGAGCGAGGATGTCCAGGCCGCGTAGCTTAGTCGCTGACTGATCTCCTGAGTGGTACCCAGCCTGGGACACGCTGCCAGCGGAGCCTGGTCACCCGTCCAAATTCTGTAAGGCGTTCTGTCAGGGACACACCGGCTGTCGCAGCTGACGGCTTTGCTCGAGCCAACTGACCTTCACCCGGGCTGGCATCTGTCCTTCATGTGGTCGGTCGTTTGGAGCCGGCTGGCTATGGTCTCCGAGTACTCTCTTGAATCGCGGGTGTTGCCATATGCTAAATGTCGTATCACGTTCACACCTGACCGTCTGGCCGCATCTTCCCGGCCGGGTGTCCGTTTTGGGGGTATCTATCACACACTATCCTCAAAAGTTTTTTTTTTTCTTTTGCTATCTCCTAAAAATGTTAGGAGCATTGTAACATAAGTTTTTCAGAAAAAAAAAATGATTTAGAACAATATAATTTAACACTCAAACTATATTATTGTTGACAAATTAGAACACAGGTAGAACAATTGAAGTTTTTGGAAAGCGGTGAGCTGAAGTTTTCAGAGAAGAGAGAGAGAGAACAAGGTTCTAGAGTAAAAGAGTTTCTGTATTTCGTTCGTATGTGTAAAATGTAAAATCATTTACTCAGTACCACACTATTATATGAGAAACCATAAATTCTATAAATAACAACAGGCTTTGGTTTAGTAGGTTGTCAACAGTGATTTAGGGGTAAACACAGCCAAGATGGCAAGAGATCCACACTTGTAATACAAGTCACGAATTCGAATCCTTGCCCCATTGGTTCGTGTTGTTTTATTGCTTATTTTTGTATTTTCTCTTCTTTTTTTTTTTTGGATTTTACATCGAGGACGATGCAAAAGTTTAAGTGTGGGGGAGAAGCAAAATTTGTGATAATTTTCAAAATTTTTGCTTGGATGACTCTGGACTATTTGTTAATAAGTTACTTGTCATAGCATGCAGTGTTTGTTTTTGTGTTAAAATTGGATTAATTCTGATCTCGTGTGTTATGCATTTGATTGATATAGTGCTACTTAACACAAAGAACCAATACACTTCCACTGAGACTCAAACTCACCAACCTCCACATGGAAGTCTAAACCCAAGTACCATTAGGACCCACATAGTCTTGATGTTTAATAATAGTATAATTAGACCAAATAACACCTCCACTGAGACTCAAAACATTCACAACTTCCACATGGAAGTCTAACTCAAGTTACCATTAGACCACATAGTCTTGATGTTTTTTAAAATTAGTATAATTAGATTATTACATAGGAATTCTATTACACTATTTAATCAATATAATAAATAGGGGAATTTATAAACTTATAAATATAGTACGAATAGAAAATAGAAACAATAATTCACTCCGTATTAGAAAGCGAGATTTTTTTAGGAATTGGGCGTGAAGTTAAAGTTCAGGATTTTGTTTTATATATAATATAGATATAGATTAGAAGATTAATTTAACCTAGAATTATAGTACGAATAGAAAAGTAAAAAACCAAAATATTTTAATAGAAAGCGAGTTTTTTTATGAATTGAGCGGAAAGTTAAAGTTCAAGATTTTATTTTATATATAGTATAGATTATAGTACGAATAGGAAAATAAAAAACAATATATTTTTATTAGAAAGGGAGATTTTTAGGAATTGGGGGGAAGTTAAAGTTCAGGATTTTGTTTTATATATAGTATAGATTAGAATAGGAATTGTATTGCACTATTTTATAATATTAGAATATGAATATAACCTAGAATTATAGTACGAATAGGAAAATAGAAAATAATATATTTGTATCAGAAAGAGAGTTTTTTTGGGAATTGGGGCGGTAAGTTAAAGTTTAGAATTTTGTTTTTATATATAGTATAGATTATTATTGATAAATTTTATAGTTAATTTCATTTGGTAGAGCTAATATATGACGTTTATGAAATTACTAATTTTTCACGCGCATTGCACAATTGAGATAATGCCCAATGTTTATTTTAAATAAGTACTTTAAAGTATATCAATGTAATATTATATGTGATATGTTCATGATTTTGATGAATTTCGATTTGCTTAGATAATATAGAAGGTATTGATTATAATTGTTTGCAACTTTATAAAAACGCTAATCTAAATACTTATAGTTTAAAAACGATAGTCTCAATGGGTGATACATATTTATGTTCAAACATATTTACTTCTCTAATCTCATTCGCCCTCTAATTTGGTTCATTAACATTCCAAAAATTTTACCTCCCCGTATAATAAGTTTTTTTTAGTTTGTGTAGGGATGCAACTTTTAAATATTATATCAAATATTATAAAAAGAACTTACAGGTGGAATGTTGTAAGGTGAGGAGTCAGACTTTTCTGATCGGGTCCAGTCGGATTAGCTCCGAACTTGGTTAGTGGTCACCTCTCTACAAAAACACAAGATTCTCAAAATTATATTTCCAATCAAATGATCCAATTCCAAACTTTATGACACTGAGCCTACAATAGCTAATCCGGAGTATAATTTACATCAATTCAATACAATACAATGCAATCAATAGCAAGACCACAATTGATTGTGATGTGCTTACAAGAAAAATATCCAAGAATGGCATCACCTGTATTGGGTTTCTGGTGCTTGGAAAAAGCACTTAAATATCCATTGGAATGACCTAAGCAACAGAGCTCTCTTTTTTCTTCTGAACCAGATTGCAGAGCTGTAATGTTCATTGCGAATCCTTCTCGTTGCTGCCCTCCAGTCATACTTCTCCATCTCCACCCGTGCAGCTTTTCCCATTGTTTCTTGCAATTCAGGGCTCCACAGAAGAGGCTTGAGTTTATTCAAACAGTCATCAAGATCCCCGGGATTGTACCCGATCTTGCCTTGCTGGTCTTCTGGAATAATTTCTGGGATTCCCCCTGCACGAGAAGCCACTACGGGGAGTCAAGACGACATGGCCTCTAAACAAGTCCGAGCATCTCGGACTCTGAAGGCATGACAAAAACATCTCCACTGGCGTATGCCTGAGAAAGATCTTCCCCGAGTAGCATACCAGTAAACACTGCAAGCATGCCAGATAACATCTTCTCCAGCTCCTCTCTATAACGATTAAATGGAAAAGTAATCACTTTGCAAATCAACAAATACTCGAATCCTAACAATCGTCGTCTAACGTCTATTGTAGCATTACTTTAAAAAGCGAAAAATAATGGCAGTCAAAATTTTTTGTTGTTTATCAGCTGAACTGTTGGGTCTAATGGACTCAACTACCTGTTCTACTTGGCAATGTTGTGATAGATATTAAGATACCCATCCTAGAATCCTAGGTTGTCTAGAATAACCACAATTTGGCCTTTTGGTGCAAGAAATTACTGTCCTAAGAAACTTTGTATAGTAATTATCGAGGTTTCTGCAATTCTGAGAAAATCCAGCAAGGCTTTCAGATGTCGATGCAACTCACCTGTATGTCCATCCCAATAAAGCATCTAAGCGTCTGGAAGCCATCCATAATCCTGTTTTTAGGAATCAAAAATGGCAATGCTGCAGAAACTCCAAATATAGAAAACAGGCATATATATAT
>VALG01007050.1:0-10175 GCA_009835305.1 Ipomoea purpurea | reverse complement strand
GTGCTTGTCTTATCCAAACTCAGCACTCAATTTTACATACACAATATTGCTGTTCCCAATTACCCACTTGACATTAGCATTTCAGATATAAGGAATGTATCAAGTCCGAAATTTGGCATCATAAGGACATACATCACAACACCAAGCTCTACAAGAAGTCATTTTTGTGCACAAAAATTTGCATATCAACAATCACAAGACATATATGCATCATAAGAGTACCTCACCATTTCCTTTATAGTTAAAATCTCCACACAGTAGGTACGACTTAATTAATCCAAGAAATTCACACATACTAGGGATTCGTGCTTTGACGTATGACACTTATGCCGCAATATAATGTAGATAATTATTGTTCAGACGCATGAGTAGTTACCGATCCTTCTTAGATACACAAAATGAGCTGTAACTAACAAGTAAACTTTTTATATCACCCTTATCGACACCTATCAAACCAGCAGTACGTCCATCAACTATCCCATCGCAAACAAATGCTCTACAACTTTCTCCAAAGCCATCTTTCAAGTAACTATTGTATCCAAATGACCAGATATCATTAATAATGAATCCTTTCCTTTAAGAAAAAGTCGTTTATCAAACAAATGAAACTACGTGTAATCCAAAAACTACATAGAGAGTTAATCTTAGTATCCTTACCCTTTGCCCCTCAATAAGAACTACGTTCCTACTAATCATAGGCATTGTTGAAGGTTGAATCTTTGGAAGCAAATCTTGAACATTTGACAATGGTCCGATCAACTAGTCTATATGCTGCAGCGAGGGAAGGAGCTACTCACCTTATATTCTTAGGACCGAAAACTAAGGTTCTACAGAAGACAATAGATTAATTAGAAAGTGTAATATAGGGAGATAAATCGCAACGAATTGTATTCTAGATTGATGGGTTGATCCATTATATACCTTGTAAACACTTGGTACTTTATTGGAATCAGGCATCAAAGAATATCCCCTTCACCATAGATCCACTCGACTTAACTTTTAGCAAAATGAAGGGTAGAACAAGGTAACCTCTCACCTTCAAAAGCTCAAGAGGCGATAAAAACAATCGGACAATCTTGAACATAGATAACTAGTCAGACTTACTAGTGCGGTTCCGTCCAAAGATAAAGCAGAATAAAATCACAGGATCTTTTCTATGGAAATTTATTTCCCTCAATTTAAGCATAGGATTCAATTACTCAATTGAATCCAGGACCGTTGAATGGTGGATTTTTGGGTTCACACCTTAATTGTTACAAATGACCACCTGTAAGTGTAGGAGTTTGTGCACCTAAGTTTAAGAATAGGGCACCTTTAATTTAAAAGGGTGCACTTCAGTGTTAATAAATGGCGCACCTTAAGTAAAGAGATTATGCACGTTAAGGATGAAGACTGATGCACCTTAAAGTGTTTAAAATGGTGCGCACCTTAGTTATTTAAAAAATACGCACCTGTAAACTTTGAAAAGACGCACCTTAAGCTTAAGAAATGCGCATCTTAAGGTGTTAAACTGGTGCATCCTTAAGTATTAAAGTACGACGCCCTTAAACACAGAAAAATAACGCACCTTAAATATCAACAATACACCAAAATTACCAAAATACAACTGCATTTGTTTTAATTCGTGTTCATTTCTGGACGTTGATTGACAAGTCAATAGTTTATTCATTCACCCACATGTTTTGCACTGAGCACCCCTTCTGCATTTTGATCCCTATTAATTTGAAAGGGTAAATCAAATCTCAATAGTTTGTGGTTTTAAAAAGTTACGCAACCAAACACTAACTATGATCTTTTGATTCTCATTCCTAGTGTGTAAAACCCCATGAACCAAATCACACCTCCTTGATTTTGTAAACGTGTATAAGTCAATTCTTTCCTCTTACCCAGTGGACATTATGATGAATTGATGTTGATGACACCACCGTAGGTTGATGTTCTACAAACAAGGTATAAATGCGAATGCAAGATTATTGTAATATGGTTCGTCAAAGCGAATTAATTCCTTCTACCTAACATTAAAGTTGGAGGCTTATCTTGAGGAAAATTTTTTATTCCTTCTTCTTCTTCCTCTTTTTGTCGCCTTGGAGTGGTATGAATAGATAATAGTGTGCAAAGTTAAAAGTTTCTATAAAAAATGACTGCGATATATTAGATGTTTCATATTTCAAGTGTGCCATCATGAATGCACATTTAGTGGTAGGGGGAAGGTGATTTTAGTGAATATCGTCTAGTAGCAGAAATCTATCTATATGAAGCTCTTCATTTGTGGTGGGGGGGGGGGATTGCTTCGTAATAAATATGTTATGAAGATAAAAAAAGAGGTAATGAATCTTGATTTTATCAGTCACTACTGTACCACTTTATATGGTTATGATTTATGAGAACTTGAACTTGAATTGGACTAGTTATTCATGTCTCTAATTTATTTTTCATTGTGTGTTATGGAAGATCCTTAACAATATAGTTTGTTGGATTTTTGTAGAGCAAATTCAACTTTTAGTCTAGACTATTGTGCATTGCCACATTTAGTCCTATTGTTTAATTTTGTCATATTACATCCCTGACTTTGAGCAAATTTAACTTTTACTCATCGACTATTGTGGCATTGCCACAATTTATCATATTATTTTAATTTTTCCATATTACATCAATGGCTTTCATTTGAATGCTACCATTAGTCCTCCATTAGAAATTTCGTTAATTTACCCGTTAGAATTGACAAATAACAAAGAAAAAATCATGACTTATTATTATGTTAATACTTTCATGCACATTCCTAATCAAGAATCCTCTACGCATTTTACCTGAAAACACATAAATTCTGCAGTGAGTTTAATGGCCTTTGTGGTGTCATCATTCTTATCAAAAACTTTTTACTCTGTGTATTGTTTCGTAAATTTTGAATTGAATGGAATCGAATTAACATAATAATGCATCAGGATTTATGAATTTTTCCTTTGTATCTGTCAATTCTAAATGGTGTTCCAAAATATGAGTTTACGATATATTACAAAGGATTTTTTCCTTTGTGTTATCTTTGTCAAACTTCTACCACGGTCAAAACCTTAACGAAATTTTTAACGGGGACTAATGGTGACAATCAAATGAAAGTCAGAGATGTAATATGACAAAATTAAAAGAATAGTACTAAATGTGACAATGCCACAATAGTTAATGACTAAAAGTGGAATTTGCTCAAAGTCAAGAATGTAATATGGCAAAACTAAATGAATAGGAT
Organism: Ipomoea purpurea; assembly: GCA_009835305.1. Classification (NCBI taxonomy): domain Eukaryota; kingdom Viridiplantae; phylum Streptophyta; class Magnoliopsida; order Solanales; family Convolvulaceae; genus Ipomoea; species Ipomoea purpurea. Next base: position 6,934 of record VALG01007050.1, on the reverse strand, counting down.
TAAATGTAGCAATGTCACAATAGTTGAGGACTAAAAGTCAAATTTGCTCAAAGTTAGGGATGTAATATGGCAAAATTAAAAGAATATAACTAAATGTGGCAATGCCACAATAGTCGAGGACTAAAAGTGGAATTTAAAATCATGGATGTAATATGACAAAATTAAAAGAATAGGACTAAATGTTGCAATGCCATAATAGTCGAGGACTAAATGTGGAATTTGCTCAATTTTTGTACAATAAATTTCAATTTTGGTCCACTGACTATTTGGGTCTTGTTAATTGCAATCCACGACTTCCAAAACTGTTAATTTAGTACTAAACTATTCAATTTTTATCAATTTTGGTCATGCTGGCCAAATTGTTGGCCAACAGAAAATTTTAACTCTCCAATTAATCTTAAATGGTAGGGGCAGAAGCGTCTTTTACCGGGTTTTTGACTGAAATGTGTAGAAGCATCTATGCAATTCCCAAAATGTGCATTGATTTTTTGTTTGGACAAGAATATGTAAAGCGAAAGTGGGAAATGCGTTTTAGGTAGTGTCCCACTCTGCCACGTCAATTTTAGTTTTTTTTGAAAATTTTCTTAAAACGCAAGATGAACTTGCGGTTTATGTATTGTATACCTAAAATGCAATTCTGAAATGCGTTTTAGGGTATACATACGATAGCCGTTGTACGCATCCCGTAATTGTGTTTTACGTATTATACATTGAACGCAACTGCCAAATGTGTTTTAGGTATCCGAACGTTTCATCTTGCGTTTTAAGAAAATTTTCAAAAAAAAAATTGACGTAGCGGAGTGGGACACTACCTAAAACGCATTTCCACTTTCGCTTTACATTTTCTTGTCCAAAAAAAAGTCAATGCACATTTTTGGGAATTGCATGGATGCTTCTACACATTTCAGTCAAATACCCTCTTTTACCCTGTCTCCTTCACCTACCTCCCTCGTCTTCAGCACGTTCACCAGATTCGATGCCACTGCCGCCACGAACCCAGCGGCGAAGATTGCAATCACTTGAGTCCTGAACCCGTCCTTCATGATTCCCTTTTCCAGGATCGTTTCCTTGAACTAGTCATAGGATGCCATTTGGGTTATGGCGTCCACGACCCTCTTGTAGTTGCGCTGTTGGGCGGCTGGGAAATGGTTGTCAGCTTGCAAATACCGTAGGGAATTGTGGCAGACTGTGCACGGGGCAGGTGATCCAGGGGAAACAGAAGAGGCAGACTGGGCACGAGGCAGATCGCTGCCTACTAGGGAAACAGAAGAGGATAACGCAAAAGGGTTAGGCAGTGCTCCAAATGGAAAAATTATACAAGGGATCCGAACGAAAAATAAAGGGGGGAAATGGGAGGCAAATCTGCGAGTAATCAAAGTGGAAAAGGAAAGACAAGTTTCTCTATCCTGGAGGATAATGACTTTGAGGATATCTTTGTTATACAGGAAGAAAACGAGGTGATAACTATTGACAATGACAACACTATTAATGAGCCTAAGACAACCACTAAGGGGAAAGGCAAAAGGCCCAAAGTCCAAATCTTTGAGAAACAAGTAAGCAACTCCAACCCGACTATGCGAACAAACCCACCTGTTGACAAACCAGGGCCCAACGAGGAGCACAAAGAAGGCCGAACAAAGCTGATGAAGAGGATGAGCACACTGTATGTGGTGAGATGGAGGTGTTGGGACAGGGAAGTGCACCGTGAAAGAGTCCAAGCATCTGAGCTTGTATTGGCTGATCAGCAGATTTCAGTGTCTAGAACCTCGGACTTTGGTACTCGCCAACACTAGTTAGATCATGCATGGAGGAGACCAAGACATCTGGTTGGGGTTTGATTCCAAGTGGTGCTGTAACCCCCCATGATGGGTAAATTATTTTTGTCTTTCGATGTTTTTCTTGCACTGCGTGTGTTCTCTGTCTCTTTTCGTGTTTTCATGAGTTTTTCTTGAGAATGAATAGTCAAGGAAACATTCTACAAGACATTAGAGAGGTCATTCAAGTGCCTTCTCTTTCTTTCATCTAAACCAGGTTTAAGCTTTGCTTTTACAGAAACAAAAACGTTTCACGTGTAATCATGGTGTTGGCGAAATTGTTTAAGCTTACGGCTCCATCGATGATCGTTACAATAACGTATGTCTTTACTGCTTGGGCCTTGTAGCATGAGTGGGGAATTTGGTTGCTTGAGCATTATGAGTCTCCAGTGACTCACAATGTATATGTGTTTCGAGGTGGCTTTAGAGGAATTCTCATATTATTGTTGCTTGGTCTATGGCAGGCCCAAGTCATACTTTCATATAGTGATTGTTGGAATGAAGGTTGTGGGATGTTGAGTATAGGTGAAGGTATAAGCAAGCTCTGATGGGTTTTGTGAGGAATGTTGTATACGCTGGATAGTATACTTTTTTTTAAAGATAGTAGTAGTAATTTTTTATTTTATTTCATTGTTGATTAACATGGTATATACTCATTTTTTTTGGGCTTTTTTGTGTTTTAACTGTCTAATTATCTTAGGATATGAGGCTATTACACTACAGGCATTTATATCACTAAGGCTTGTGTTCGGATACTTAGTTGATTTTTTCCTATCCACATTTTTTTTATTTTTTCTTTCTTGAGTTAGCTTCGGTCCATGCACCAAAGTCTTGGTTCGCTAACAACATGGCAAAGATAACCACCTAGACGAATCCATATTTCTTTCAGGCGCTTGGCTATGCATATATTTTTTTGGTGATTGGGTGCCTTGGCAGCAGTGCGGACAATTTCATATGAGAAGGGGTGCAAACGAAATGATTCTACGAGTGGAACCGACTATTTTAGGAAACTCATTGAATAAGAAAACAGTCTAGACATTAGGGCAAATTAGAGTTGGATATGAGGTGCCAGAACTACTCTTCTTAGTTAGAAGCAAAGTTAAGTCGGGAAATAGACGAGCATTTGCCTAGAAGAGCCATGTTGTGGTTTCCAGACGTTCTGTGTGAAAGTAGGTAACTAAAAACTTAAGGCATGTACTTCATTGATCAGGAGTAGAGGAGAAGGGTGGAGATTGTGGAGACAAGAAATGATGAGAAAGAAACTATTTTTGATACTATACTCATGTTTACTGACGGGGAATGGACCAGGTCAAATGCGCACCAAGCGGAATTTGATTCTATACCACAAGTTATCTAATGACATTTTAGTTAGTTTGCAGGTCGTCAGCTGAGGAACTCGACTGCCTTTTCGACATGGCTATACAAAGACTCAAGCCCAATGGATTATGAAGTTTTTAAATAAGCCCGGGGCAGAACTTTGAGTGAGATGATATTCAAAGGATGATAACGGGTAATTTTTTTCAGGCACAGGGTGAGATGAGGGGAAGGGTGGAATGAATAAATACTAATGAATCTTAAAGTTAAGACAACTGGAAAAGGGTTAATACTACCCGCACATTGCCTTTGCAACGTGCATTATAAAATCGATACAAACTGTATCAGTAGATAGTTTTCTAAAAAAATTTTAGCACATGCTAATCTCTGCCAGTGGAACAAAAAGTTTGTCCCGCTCCCATGCTGTCGTCAGATCGTTGACTCTATATGTATTTACTCTCTTCTTATTGCAAACGATCAGGTCTCTTCTAGATAGGATGAGTTGGAATAAGGCTATGGATCGGCACTTTAAGACTTCGGCATCTTCGAAACTATCTAGGATGTGGATTCGGTCACAGCACTAGAAGTATATGAACCGTGTCACTGACACCTGTTCCCATTTGAAGCCAATATAGGTTTGAATCTGAGGCAAACGACGGGACTCAATTGCTGATGAAGCTAGACGGGAGGAATAAGAAAGGAGATCCCTGCAACTGCCGATATAACCCCCATATACTCTGCGATCTACTTGCTTTGAGTGACTTTGATCGCAGATTGAGATAACATGAACTGAAGTCATACATTGCGGAGGGCGTAACGTTGCGGCAGTAGACGACTTCAGAGGTACATCAATATTTGTGTTTGGACAGTATGTTCGCGCGTTCGTGTGCGCTATGCGCTACGACTTGACCGATGTGGACACGTGAATCGAAGTGTTGCGGATTGATCTGCGTCGGAGACAAAAGTAAAGATGTCAGAAGTTGACTAGAAGTAATTCTCGCATTAGAGAGTAGCGACTCCGCAATGGTGGTGTATGATCACAGTAGGTATGGAGGACAGGTAAAAGTGGATGTATCTTACTGAGTAGAGAGTGGTAGAATCCATCAATTTTCCCAAAAATTGCATTGTACTGTTTTTGACAGAGAAAATTTTAAAGCAAAGTTGAAATGCTTTTTAGTAGGGTCTATAGTCTCATAGATTAGTGCCGCTATTTTATTTGACAACATTTTTCCAACAAGCGCCCGCAAGAAAACGGGTACGAGCTGTTAGTGACCGTATCTTCCACTTTTTTTTTTTTTTTGTTTTGATTTTAATTTTCTTATAATTATAAATCTATAGAGATTCGTGTATAGGCGCAGTGACTATGTTCATAATTTTACTACTATATGTCATATGTAGGTGAGGGGGTTCATTTATGGGCGCATTGAGCGTGTGCGCGGTTCAGTAACTGAAATTCGTATTCTCCGTAGAGAATTTAATAATATATTTAATTCAGAATACAAGTGCTAAATCAAATATCTAAATATTTCGTAAGCAATATGGTTCACTAATTCCTTAGAGCCTGTGTTCAATTAATAGTCTTATCCCTAACGCCTAATTTTTCAAATATCATGGAGTGATAAGGTTAATACTTGCAAGCTCACTAGTTGTTCAACCCATGAATGTGCCAATTAAGCTGTCATTGTTCATAATTGGCAAAATTATCCATAAATCACAGTTATACGAGGAAAATAGGTGGTACTGTAATTTCAGTAATTCCCGTCAGTAACTGTATATTATTAATTCATAACGGTCGTAATCACTAATTTTCGAACTTCTGACTAGGTTCATGGGAACTAAGTCTAAAAAGCATTTCCATTTATATCTCTTTATAATGAGTATGATTCCATATTCGCAAGAAACAATACTGATGTATAAAGGTGGAATAACATTCAATACATTTTATGAAACTTGGTTACCATTAGTTAAATAGCTCCATCATCTAGTACATCATAATATGGCCACGCTACAGAAGGAATAACGTTAGTCACGACGAGACAAAATATTTTTAAATAGGTTTTTAACTGGCCCAATGCGCGTCTTCTCCAATAATAAACGATTAAGTTATGGATTATGTGACGAGTCAATCTATCTATAATTTGCGCCGTTATCCATATATAGAAGAAAAAGAGAGATGTAGAAATAGAGAATAAACGAAATAACAAATTGGTTAAAAAATATATAAGAAGGATTAGTTAAAAGTAGAATCAAGATCATTAACTAGGATTGGGAAGAGGAGAGAGATTATATAAAGAAAATAATAATTCAACCTAATAAAATGAAATAGAATATGATGAGGAATATAGAGAGGTGAATGACAAAATATAGGATGTATTATTGGATAGTATATATGAAATAAATAATAAGTATGTAAATAGTGTTCCATATGAACATGTATATATCATCCCTTAACTATAATATTGATAGAACTCTCCTATCAGCCTGAAATGGGAATTGTAAAAATAATAAATCTGAATCTTTAATTTATGTCATATATAACAAAAACATCAAGTGAATTTATAGATAAGATATCTTAAGACCCTTCCTCTGGTAGACCGGATATTAATACATGTTTGCTGATATAAGCTGCACAGCATTGTTTCATTCGCCTAATAATTAGTGAGGTGAGGTCTGAGTACAGCCAATGTATGAATAGATGTTTGTGCTAAATTATGTGAAAATGGGTGTGGATAGTTTTCTGAACAACAATGCAACCCATACTATTGGCGAAAGTTGTCACGTGCAATTAATATTGCAAAAGAACACACACCTCCCCTGAGGGTTCCCTTGTATATATTGGTGCAAGGTAAAGTCGATACACCTAATTCCTTTCATGAAGAAAGGAATGCACAGAGTGAAATGGAATTATTCGAGACATCATTGTTGTTCTAAGTTAATGATCGACGGAATCTTGCGAGGGCACCACACCTCGGGTATTAGAAGTTTTATAAGGTTCGTGTAGGCGTTATATGGCGGAACGACGCCCTGAGAAGGAGGAATAGTCAGTCGCGACTTAGATTTGCGCTTTGTATTGTGAGGCCACGATTGGAAAAACGAGTCGTAAAGATAATTAAGAAAATTGTGTGATTCAAAAGTGAACTCCGAATGAATATGTCTTTGACCTGCAAATGGATAAAGAGCATTGAGATACCTATAGATAATCATTCTACGAGATTGCAATAAACCCGTAATCTAGCTTCAATAAGAATGAATTGGAAGAGTGATCGGTAAATTGACTCATATATTTAATCAGAACATATAATATATTTATCATCGAAGGTAACAATGAAAGAAAGTCGTGATTGGATAGAGTAAGGTGACCTGCGATACTGCATGTGTGGTGTGTATGTTTATAGAGTTGACGACTATTCCGCTCATCTCGCATCTGAGGAACTTATGTAAACATTAGATGAGCAAACAGCGAAGAGTAAATAATTTGATATGCGGGCTTAATACATTCACTAGCCAAGCGATACATCCCCCACCAAAATTAATATATTTATTTATGATACAATGTAGATTAAATAAGACAAAATAGAAAAGTAATAGAATTGATTAGAATGCACTGAAAGTATAAATTCAAATATTAATTCAAAATAATAGATACTATTATACATATTATTTTCAATAAATTAGTCGTTGTAATTAAATTTGGCAAATGAATTCGAATTACGTAATTGTATAGGAATAGCATAATAGACACTTCATAAATTGTACTAATATAAGTGCATAAGGTATAGGATCTAAAAATAACATTATCGGAATAT
>VALG01007047.1:0-11275 GCA_009835305.1 Ipomoea purpurea | reverse complement strand
ACTTCCTTGGGCATTTATACCCATAAGTCTCTTAAATTGAGTCTTACAATCAATCCAGTATTATGAGCACACACAACTCTACGCTGCAATATGTATTCGGCCTCAAGCCGTACTAGTAAAGCAAATTAACGAATTAATAGTTTCTTTGCTGAAACAACCATGAACACAAACTTTCCTTCACATAGGAAACTCAAACATGTCCTTGAGGTACTCTTTTCGATCAATTTTACACCAACCTGCAAAGTCTGCATTTTGATACCCGGCTAGATCAATGATCCTTCTTTCGGATTACCAGAGCCAACACTTTGTGTTGCCCCTTAAGATATCGTAAATATCCTTTTTGGTTGACTTAAGTGACTTTCTTTCGTTTGGCCTGAAATCGACACAACACCTCACAGCAAACGAAATATCAGTCCTGCTTGCTGTTAGGTATAGAAGAGAACCCAATAAATGCCAAGAAATTTTTTGGGTCAACATCATTCCTTCATTATCAATTGTCCATTCTAGAAGGGATGTGCTCATGGGAATTTTTGACGGAACTTTTTCATCAATGCCAAAACTTTCGGATTAGGCCTTTGTGCTATTTAGCTTGATTGATGAACGATATACCAATCAGACACTGTTTTAACTTGTCAACCCAGAAAAGTAAATTTAAAACTTCTACCATTATGCTCATTTCAAATTTCCTTTCATTGAGATGGAAAACTTCATAAATCAATGGAACTCGTGCTCATACCGCACACAAAGATAAATGTGTCCAACTTAATTTCACTCAGTTAAGGATATGATCATTATCCTTGATTACGAAAAAGTTTTTATCAACTCTCCTTCGTGAAGCTCGATTGATCCTAAAAATAAGCATGACACAGGGAGTCTGTCTACCAGGCCTCGTGGAGCTTGTTTTAGCCTCGTATAGGCTTTCTTAAGGTTGTACACCTTTTTCAACTGACTGTTGACAGCAAAAACCCGGAGGTATGGTTCCAAACGTAAATAACTTACTTCTTCAAAGAAGTCCATTTAGAAAGGCGCTTTGACATACACATTTTGATAGACTTTAAAATTTTCGTAAGTGCAAAGGTACTAAAGAAATATTCGTATTTGCAATCCAAACATCTGTCCACATGGAGCGGAAGTTCATCAAAACAATACCTTCTTCCATGACAATATCCCTTTATCCACAAGAGAGCTCCTTGTTCCAACAACCAGAGCCCATCTTCACTCATTTTGTTTTTGAAAACCCATTTAGTTCACAATTGAACGTTCTTGATGCAGATGGTCTAACCAGGTTACATTTCCCAACCTTCATTTCAGTATCAAACTGATGAAGTACTTCTGCATGGCATATTCACCCAGTAACGAGGAATTCACCTCAGAAGTCTTCCACAGATTATTTGGGCTCTTATTTGGGATAGGAAGCATAGCCATATGCTTTCGTGATAATTGAAGCTCTAGTCTTACACACATTCTTGAATTATTCCAATAAAATACTTGTTTGCAATGGATCGATCTTTTTAAAAACCATCTGGAGATCTGCTCAAAGGCATCTTGATAGATGCTGAAGTATCCATTTATGGAATTGTAAAGGTAGTCTATGTAAACATTTGGTTCAGGGATGGAGTGTAGCTGAGGGTTGTTCGGTTATCTCCTTTTCCTGATTGAGTGAACTTTCGGCTCTGGTACTTTCGGCTTGAAATTCATATGACGAAAGTAAAGTCTTCATCATCCGAGACTTCTTCATTTTTCAGGAGCTGAGATTGTTTGAGCTGAGATAAGATGATGTTGTATGTCCAGAAAGATATTTTTCTCAGATTGTTCATCAAACTTGACGTGAATGGATTTTTCGTAACCAATGTTTCGTTTGTTCAGAAATTCTGAATGCTTTACATTTGGAATGAAAATAATCCCATGAATAATTCCTTCCGTCAGGCTCTTTGTCAAAGGCTTTAAAGATAGCTTTTTCCCTTGTAGTGAATGGAAACACCTTTTTTTTTGGGCCACCCAAAAACATGAAAAATATCGATATTTGGAAACTATTACCTTTCCATGCTCATATGGTGTATTGTTGTGAGGTCTTGGTATGATTAAGATCTGTTCTGAGATATAGCATGCGGTGTTCTATAGCTTCAGCCCAAAAATCTTTTTGGTAGTCCTGAGTGTGGAAATTCCCCCAATTTAATTTCGTGGCTTCTTCTGAGAGTTACCTTAATTTCTTCTTTCGGCTCTTACCATTTTGCTTGAGGAGTTCGGCAGAGAGAGTTGATGAAATATTCCATTTGAGCACAGACTTCTTTTTTCACATTAGTTGACCAATTCGTTCCTTATCTGATCTGATTCTTACTATTCTTTGACTTACTTCTCCGTCTGACAGTTTGCCTTCAAGAGATTTGTAGAGCGTTTCTGTTTCATTCTTCTTCTTTCAAAAAGAGGAACCCATGTAAATCTTGGAGACAGTCCAATTCTACTTACCAGAGCAGTGTACTTTCTCCACTTAAGACTTGCACTGGATCTTAAGGTCCCAAAAAAGATCCATGTGCAAGAAGGCTTAGAGGAAACGGGAATTTGTGTTCTAATTCTTTTGACTTAAAAGACACTTGAGCTGTTTTCCCTTTTGAACAAGGCATCGGCATATCCTATCTTTCGTGAAACTGAATCTTTCGGGGTAAAGCCTCCTACAAGGTTCCTTTCTTGCAAGTTTGTTTATTAGTCTTTCATTGGTTCAGTTGGCTCAGCTTGTTGTGCCATTCATTGGTTGAGATTTGCAACTTTTTGCTACAAGACAAACATAGCAATTAGAAAACGGAATTTAATGAGATTAGATACATTGTTCTATCTTTCGTTCGCACTGTTAGCCTGCAAATGTCTTGCCAAATCTATTCGTGTTTACGATTTATGCACTCATATCTTGGAGAAATTCTATTTGATATCCATTTGTCGCAGAACTGATACTTGTGCTTAAGAAGTTTGAATTTGAGGTTCCTTCATACATAAGAGACACTTGAATAATGATTATTCCTATTCTTTGAATGAATATTCTCCTTCATCCCTCGTTATAATGGCACTTGTTCTCCTCAAAAGATAACTTTGGTCCATTTAATTTCTATGAGTTGCTCAACAAATTATGCTTGTCACCAGTCATATGTCTTTTGAGAATCCACTGTTCGAACAATAACCATAATGGGACTTGTTCTCTTCCTTGCATCAAAGATATGCAAATTTTTAGGTACCCACTTAGTTTCTGGTCCATTGGGGGTTAGCAGAACATAACTTTTGGAACCCACACTTAAACTAATAAGTTCAATATAACTCCATCTCCGGTCCTCTGTACGCCATTAGAGGTGCGATAATCATAGTTAGATTACTGCAAAGGCATTTCCTTATTACTTCCTTTTTGTTGCTCTTTCGGTAAAGGGTCTCATTCATAGTTGTCATGATGATTGATTTGTTATACTCATGTGTTACCTCGGAGAACTACTTCCTAGAAAAGGAGATCCGGGTTAATCAAAACAAATCTTCTTCAGAAGGCCCATACCATTCACATTTTCCGTACCCAGAATCTTCTACGGCCCTTCGCGGTTTGTTCTGAAAACTTTGAGTTCGTGAGCAGAAATTCTTTGGAAGATATTGCTTTGGTTAACATTCTGTCTTTTTATAGAATTGAGCATTCCCAATTAAGGGCTTGACTCAATTTTCGTGGGATGTGATTTCTTTTCACTTACCAATGTTCATTTCTTTTGACAATACTATTTGTCTAGAATTTGCATTTGCCTTGGTTTATTTCCTTTTTCCTGTTTCCCACCAAATTCGTATGTACAAGCTTTCTTTAATCGGTTGGCTTAGTTGAATTAGTAAAAAAAAATACAAAAAAGGTTAGTTAATGTGTATATGTACCGTCATAGGCTTGGACAGCTGACGTTGGTCACTTCAACAAAATAATGGAATGCAAGAATTCTCATGTGAGTATTGCATTACATGGATTTTACTTTCGGCTTGTAGAAGAGGGAGCTACGGGTCAAACACAATTCAGTCTTTCCCCGGCAAGTCTGGGATTCAACTTCAGCATTAACTATCCATTAATTTGGACAAATAATTGAACTTATGTCAGACTTAAAGCAATTCATTGCTCTCTAACTTTACTTCTTTTTGTGGCAACTGCTCCTTAAGAGTATTAACACATCTCTCTCGAGAATACTCCTTAGCCAAATAGATTAGCTATTTGTTCTCAATGCGAACTACGTCATAATTCATCTATGCTATCATTTGAGCCGAGAGTTCTCCTCTTTTAAATTTAGAGGAGTACTGTACTCATTTATTCAACTTGAACCTCTCCCATCCTTTTCAGTGATTTTGATATCAACTGGACGGTATTGACTTGGCAAAGAACTAGAATTAAGCGAAATAACAACAGAATAGGAGTCGAGATGTTACCTCTTCTTCCTCCTGCCATGAAAGCAATACAGGTTCCTCTGACTATCCTGGCTGTAGAGAGCATAGTCAGTCCTTTCTCCTCATCAAATGCTTTCTTTTTCTGAGTTGAGCTGAGTGCACTTTCGGGAGTAGCTTTTTCAAAGTGCTTTCGGCAACCCATCCACTAGGCTTTCTTTCCTTCGCTTCTGGAGTTTGACAGATTCGGTCTTGTCACTTCCTTTTTGTGTCTCCTACCAACTTCGTTTGAAGGACTTGTAGAGCTGCGTTCCCATCTTTGATAATTTTGCCGACCTTTGGTATGGAGACAGTTGCTTTAGACAGATTGCCTGGCTTTCGACGTTTAGCATAACAGCTGTGAAACAGTGTTCGGTCTTTTGAAGTTTTGTACGAAACCTTTTTTTTTTTTTTTTCCCCATGCTTTTCCCGGTGACCATTGACCGTTGTAGGTCTTGGGAAGTAGTTCTTCTCATGAATCTCTTCATTTTCCCTAAAAAAAATAAAAGCATATAGTTCGTCAGATTCAAAAAAAAATCACAAGGAAGTAGATTTAGACCTGTTTAGAGGTTGATGCTGCCTGATTGCTACGAGAGCAATATTTCTTGCTTCTGGCTTCCTCAAGCATTCTTTTGGTTCGTGTTCAAAACCATATCCTTAATATCACTGAAGATTTTCGAGCTCGATGCAGGTGTTGTTAATTCATATTCAGATTGTCTCTCATTAGACTATGAACTTTCCCAACTCCAAAAGACTTCGGAACCACGCAGGATCTTTAGATTTCATTTCCTTTTTCAGTGAATCTTTTCCAAGATTCCTGATAGGATTCTCCCATCTACCTTTGTGAAATCTGAGTTTACATTCCAATGATTGTCTCGTCATTGGTTGCATTTTGAAGTCCTTCCGAAACTTCTCTCAAGCCATTTCCAAGACATTCGTCCGCCGCGAGGTTGGACCCTATCACCCCAATAACTACCCGCTGGAAATTTAATCCACCTCAGGATCCCGGCTTAACCCCCGTTTGATGTATCCCCCGACCCCGTAGGCTACAAACCAAACTGGCTCGTAACTCTTGTCGTGCCTAATGTCTAGTCTCGATGTATTCAGTACCTTCGAATAGGTTAAAATGAGTTCAATATATCGGCATGCTATGTTGAATTGGAATATCCCGTTAGGCATACAGGTCTAAAAAGAAGTATTGAAACCCTATAGGGATATATTCCTAAGTATTGTGGATGAACCACGCATAAGGTTTCGATATATACATTTATCCCCTTCCCAACATGTTAGTCAATAGTGGGTATGCATGTGCTTGCTATTTTATGTGTGGACATGATCCCCCAATGAAATTGGTAGCTGATCAAAATTGGTATATTCCTGAAGCTGCGCGTTTCAGAATTGGCTGCGGTTCAAGATTTAACACTCTCGGGCTGCGGTACCACTGTTTGGGTTGCGAATCAAAACGTTTTACATGAGCTGCGGCTTCATATTCCTGGCTGCATGTCAGATCACTACTATAATGGGCTAGCAAAAACGGATACCACTGGTTATTGGTTTGCGATCACAACATTATGATGAAAGCTGCGGTCTCATCGGTCCGATCTTGCGATCGAACCTTGCGTGTTGCGAATACGAGCATGGTGCTGCAAGGGCACAATTCAGACGACATCATATGCGCTGACCCTCAAATGTAATGGGATAGCGACTTGGTCCTCTGTGAGCCACCATCCAAAGTGTGCTTAGGTGATGACGTTACACGAAATTGATTGATGTTTACGAAACTGATATGAAGTAGAAACTGCGTCCTGCAATAAAGATATATGCTGATAATTAGTACTATTCTTGAGATTCAAACTGTTGGCTAGCGCTATATCTGTCGAGTCTAACCCTGTTATTAAAGATAGGAAAGTTTCCATAGGAATCATATCTTCACTGCCATTCAAACCGGTTTAACAAATACAATATAACAAATTAATAATACATAATTCATATAATGTAAATGTTATTCAAACCGCACGATTGTAGTGGGTTTACCAGCATCTCATTCGCTTTTGAACAAGAAAATATTAATTTGGCTTTCAGGGCACAGAAGGTAGAACACATGGAGCGCGCATAGAAAAGACTCCAGAGCGTATAGGGTACTATAGTTTCCACTATTTCGGCATAGCGTGCACATGCTTATTACCTTATTAGATATTATGGAAAAAGTGAGGAATTCTAGTTAGTAAAGGCTGTGCACCCGAGTATCTCTAGCTACAAGGTGTGGCATAGACACACCGTAATAAACTCTTCATGTCTATGTTGTTGGGATTAAGAAGCTAATTACAATTGATATTAATATAAGTTTAAAAGTTTCAAAACTTATCGTGAGGTGTTACAAGTTGATTTGCAATTGAACCAATTTGTGAGTACAACATCCTGAAAAGCTTTTCATTGAGAATTGGCAAACAATCATTATAAAACTTGTTGTTTTGGAGTGTCTTTGTGGAGGCACTATTGGTAAGTGGGAGTCAATATGTAAACCAACTTTCCATTAGCATAGGAAACGCCACCATATAAGCACCACCAAGAAGAATTGTGTCTCCAAAAAGCTATGAAAAGTGTCTTCTTGAGGGATCTTCTGACTCATATTCCATACTCACACTCTTGAGAGAAAAGGGTACAACTACTTCGAGGTGGTGGTTGGACTTCTGAAAGGTATACTAAAAATGTAACAATATCACAAAAAAATAGCAATGGCTTCACCTTACAATAAGCGAACACCACTTAGACATAAGAAAAATTGAATGATTTGAAGTGGACCCACCTTTTAAAAGGTCTTATAATACCAAATTTTGATGAAATCGGAGCAATGACAATTCTATTAGCTCTTGGAAATCATACCCCTCCATAATTCAAAGTGTAACACCCCCTGTTTTCCTAAATATTTATATTAAGTATAAAATATTATCCAAGTAGAACTATTTAATTATGATTAAATAGTTTGCTAAAATATACATATACATAAATCCCTTAGTTTATTGATATGATCCATGGTGGACCGTAGACCTTTGTCTAAAATAAAGCCCGTTAGCCTTTTGAATAAAGTAAGGAGTACCCTCTTACCTTTTCAGATTCGTATTAGGAATCCTAAACCTCTTACCGTTCAGATTCGTATTAGGGATCCTAAACCCCTTACATATTCAGATTCTAACTAGGAATACTAAACCTATTTAATTAGAAATCATTCAGAACCCGTTCCACCCATCCCTATTCCCTCACTCGAAAATCCCTCCCCAAAACATAGTCAAAGAATTCCCCATCACCGACCGGGCTTAGGGAGGATCGATTGAGGAAAGATCTTAGGAAGTTGTGAGAAGTTTAATTAAGCTACGAGGTAACCCATGTCCTACAAAACCTATTTTCCTTGCTATTGTTTATTGATTGGCTCCATTGAACGATTGAATGTGTGATTTCGTATTTATGCCTTGTTAGAGCTTGTCCTTAGGGTTTGAGATATGGATTCTTGTTATCCTTGATATTCTTGATGGCCTTGTGTGATTGTTTGCATGTTCTTGTATTTAATTGTGTTTAGAGCTTATCCTTAAGATTTATGTGGTGAATCTTGTTACTGGTAACATTGTTGTCGTTCTTGGGTGGGTTTACGCATGCTCGGGTGTTATTCAAGGTTTAGGGCTTGTCGTTAGGGCTTTCCTTGATTGGATTCTTGAGGATCTTGAGGTTCTTGATGTTCTTGAACCGTTGTGTATTTATTCTTAGGTCTTGGCATGATTAGTGCTTGTGTTTGAAATTTAATTGTGTTGTTTCTTGGCTTATTCTTGATTATCAAGTCCCTATTGTTGTTGTTGTGGATTGGGAAGTGTTTGGACTTGATTTTGGGTGAATTGGATTAAATCCCAGGTTGGGAAAATTGGCCAAGAAGCATGTTACAGCGGGTATTCGGTGGGGGGACGAACCTCCACCTGACAACCCACTAGAAAGGGAGCATGTTCCAGCAGGAGGACAGGCGGGTGGACGGCTACCCGTTGGTCCACTCGCTAGAACAGTACACCGCCGCTGGGTGGACGGCCTCCCGCTAAAACGACTTGGTTCTGCCGGCGGGAGGTTGTCCTCCCGTCGTACCCCCCATTGTGTCTCATTTGACGTGTATGAGTCTAGCATGATATTTTAGGTACTGAAACATGATTTGTGAGTCGTGTTTAGGCATGTGGTCTAAATTCGTATTGTGTGGTTTATGTTATTTCCCATAGGTTGCATGTTATAGTTGATATCCCGTGTTGTTATCGTATGTTGTGCCCTTTCCCCGGCAACCCCGTGATGTAATTGTTGTTGAGTCTTGATTGTCGTGCTATTTCCCATGGTGTTGAAAAGATTTGAAATTGGTGAAAAGATTTGTTCGTGGTTTGACACACTGTGAGTGCATTGATCATTGTGTTATAGGCACATGTCGCTTGATTACTGTGCTATAGGCACAGATCAGGTTATGTTTAAGCATTGCGAATGCTCGGTTATTGTGCTATAGGCACAGACCACTTGACCATTGTGCTATAGGCACAGGTCATGTTTATGTAATGGCATTACGAGTGCTGATTGGTTGGTGGATTGTTGGAGGTCTTGTTGGATAGGGGCATGCAATGTGTAACACCCCGTGTTACGACCTTCAAATCCCGGATTAATTATTTAATTAATCTCGTTAATGATAATTAAATATGATTTAATTATGATTAGGAATCTCTTTAATTAATTAATATGGTCCACTATGGGCCATGGACTCTTATCCCTAAAAACAAGCCCTTAATCCTATAAGGAATAGGATTAGTAAACCCATACCATTCAGGCCCTAATTAGGATTCTTAAATATATAAATAGGGATATAGGAGGCACCTAGATCTTTCCACCACAATAATCTCTCACCACCCAAAGAGTTCCAAAAATCCCCTTAGGAGAAATCAAGAAAGCAAGAAAGCTTAAAGAAAGATCCTTCATAGCCAAGGAATTAATTAAGGCTAAGAGGTAACCCATGTCTCAACAAAACCTATTTCATAGTTATGATTCCCCCTTAGGGTTTCCCCATATTATTGTGTATTGATGATTTGTGATGTTATTGTTGATGATTGATGTGATGATCCCATGGGTGATCTTGATAATCTTAATATTGGGAGATTCTTGAAAATTATGGTGCTCTTGATGATTATATGGAGTTCTCGATGATTATATGATGTTCTTGATAGTTGTGTGATGTTCTTGACGTTTATGTGTTATTCTTACCGAATCTTGTACTTAGAAGACGAACCGTATTCTTGTTGATGAAAAAGTAATTAGAACCCTAGGTTGATGTTCTTGTTGACATTCTTGATAGTTGTGTGATGTTCTTTGATGCTTATGTGTTATTCTTACCGAATCTTGTAATTAGGAGACGAATCGTATTCTTGTTGGTATAAATGTGATTAGAACCCTAGGTTGCATCGTATGATATTATTCTTGGTGTATCGGGTGGGGAAATCGCATGTTTGGGTGTTGATTATGTTTAGAAAAGCATGATAGTTTATGTGTCGTACGTTTCTCGTGTTTGATCCTCTAATTGTCTACGAGTTGTCGTTAATTACGTTGGAAAGTGTTTAAGCATGGTTTCGGGATCCACAATGATTCCCGGGGCGTTAATGTGATGAAAAGAGTCAGTGGGAGTAGGTGGGGGGTAGGGGACCTGCCACCTACCCACGGCCGAAGTTGCGTCTCCGGCAGCGGGCAGCCGGCGGGCGGGCAGCTGCCCGCCGGGCGACCGCTGCCCGAACAGTGAAACCGGCGGGCCAACCGGCGGGTGGCCCCCCACCCACCGGCTACCCGCTGGAAATTTACCCCACTCGGGATTTCGGCTTCCCCGTTTGATGTTTCCCCAGACCCCCGTGTGTCCCAACGGACTCCGTTTAATCGTGCCTATGTCTAGTTCGATGTTTCGGGTAACGTTCGTTGGTTTAATGAGTCTATTTCATATTGCCATGCTAGTTGAATTGGTATCCCGTTGACCTAGGTGGGAAGAAGTAAGAACGCCTTTAGGACTATTCTTATATGTGAAGGATCACGCATAGGTTTGTTATAGTTTTCTTCCCTCTTCCCCAATGTGTAATGTGGGTTGCATGTGCTTTGCTATGTTGTTATGTGTGTGTGTTACCCCAATTCGTTGCGATGCAGATTGGTTATGTCCTCGAGCTGCGCGGTTTAAGATGCTGGCGGCGTCAAATTTACACTCCTTGGCTGGGTCACCGTTTGTTGCGCAATCAACACGTTTCTACATGAGCTGCGGTCCGTATTTCTCAGCTGCGGTCAGCCATGACATACCTCCTTTTGGCGTTGCGGTCCACTGTTTGGTTGGATCAAAACCTATGATTGAGATGCGGTTCATCGATGGTTGCGATCGACCCCTCCGTGTTGCGATACGGGGTCAGTGCTGCGCGGGGCCGTGTAGAGCTAATATGCGCTGACCCTCCATGTATGGGCATGCGATTGGTCCTGTGGCGCCAACAAAGTGTGCTTATGTGATGAGATATGGATGAGTTGTGGTTATGAGTATCTTGGGATGTGACTATGGATTTTATTGGGGATGTATATGTTGGTTATGGTTATTGATTGTGCTTGCTTTATCTGTCTTGCCTTTTGAACTGCATATGCTTGTTATAACTGTTGCTTGTGCTTAGCCTTATCTGTCGAGTCTTCCCGGTTTTAAAAGCTAGAGTTCGTAGGATATATCTTCATGCTCAAAATGGTTTTCGTATTCTATATATATCTCTATATGTTATTGTATTTCAACGCGTTTGGAAGTGGGTTACCAGCATCTCTCTGACAGATTATTTGCTTTCAA
>VALG01007045.1:0-21263 GCA_009835305.1 Ipomoea purpurea | reverse complement strand
TATCAATAAATTAATTAAAAAAAATAATTTCATTAGTTATATTTGTCTTTATTTTTCTCCAATGTAAACAGGAAAAAAAGTGTCAATTGGCCCCCTAAGTCAAGTGGATAATGCAATTGAGTCCCTTAAGTGAAAAAAGCTTCATTCAAGTCCCCTAAACATGTTAAAATTGGTTCAATTAAGTCAATTTGACTTGTTTATCAGGTTAAATCGATTTGGTGTTAACACGTGTCCTTTTTATTTTAATTTTTAAAACAAATATTTTTTATTTAACAAAAATTAAGAATATTATTCATTATAAATAAATAAATTGAATTGGGAAACTACCTCGTAAATTCTTGTTGCAATCAGCAGTTAGTGGATTGTGTTTTGCAGTTAAAAATAGCAGATTATATTAGCAGGTTTGACCAGTGATTATATCAACGGTCAGTAAAAAGATATTTGAAAAAATTAGCTATGTAAATTAACATGTAAATGACCGACATAATAAATACATAATAATAATAATATAATAATAATAATAATAATAATAATAATTAATAATAAAATAATAATAATAATATATAATAATAATAATAACAAATAAATAATTTTTTTAATATAATTTTATTATATTATATAATATATTTAATATTTTATATTAAAATATATAAAATAATACATTAATAATAATAACAATTATACAACAATAACACAAAACAACATAACAACAATAAACAATAACAACAAAAAACAACAACAAGAACAACAACAAACAATAACAAAATAATAATAATTAATAATAATAATAATAATAATAAGTAATAATAATAATAATAATAATAATAATAATAATAACTAATAATATCGTAGCATTTTGAGCGGTTAAGACTCAGTCTTCTTTCCACTATGAACCATCTAGGGGTCAAGAATCATGCCAAAGTCGCGAGAAGTCACAAGGGGATAGAACAACACTTTTTATGGTTGCCCCACCCTTTGAAAATTCAATTCAATGAAATGTCCAAGGTCTTTAAACCAAATCCTCATAATTTTGCATTTCCCAGTTTAAGGACTAAGTCGATAGTTAATTTATTTTTATATTTCATTCCTATATTCTATATTATTATGTGTTCCCTTTGTATTGTAATTTTTTTGTTATATTCGGTATTTTTATATTATTTCTTCTTTCTTGGGTTCTTATCTGTCCTAGAGACAATAGGATTTTCTGTTGTTTCTTTTTTTCGTCCGGGGTTTCTTTTGGTGATGTGCGAGTGTTACTTATATCTATTTCCCCTTTTTTTTTTTTGTTAATTTGCATACTCTATTTGTTCAGCAATTCTCAAGGCATGATCATCTATCATGACACTGATCCTCCAGAAGACAGGTTCATATTCATGAAACCATTCTTTCATGAGGTCATTATGGCCATGTTCTCCTGGGAGTCCATGACCCAGACATTAGCTAGACTTTTCTTGCCTTCAACAATTGTTGCTGCTTTCACCGAATAAAATTTCTGCCTCCATCGGATGTACTCCACACACATCCCTTGAGCATTTGATGTCTCGGGATTTGTTGCCTTTGGTCTCGGTCCTTCTAGGCTGCCAAACTTACTCTCTTGGTAGTGCCCCGTTTTGCCAACAGTGAAAAACACCTTGACATTCTTCTTACCCCTTGACTTTGATCTACCTCAGTTGGTGACTCCCATTGTTTAGGCCAGACACCGTTTGATCTCCTCTTGTCACTGTCAACGCTGAGTTGTGAATTCCAACTTTGTCTTCTTGTTTTTGCGCTTGTATTTTTCAAGAACCGCCACAGTGCCAATATCATTCAAAGACAAGTACTCCTTTGTTGTTGACGTAGATTGATAAATGAGCTGATCATATTGAATCCGGGTAGACTTTAGATAAGATTTCAGCAGCATTCATTCACTCTTATTCATAACTCAACGCCGAGAATTTGTGAAATAGAGTGTTGAGGAGTTTGAGTGCTCAGTTACTTGAGATGTCTCCATAATCCTGAGAGTGTATAGCTTCCTCTTCAGGAAGATCTTTGTTGGTAGTGATTTTGACCTCATACAGAATTTACGAGAGGTATCCCATACCTCTTTTTGCCGTCCGATGTTTTTCTGCCACACTTGACAAAACTTCATCAGCAAAGTTGCTAAGTGCAGATTGCCAATAGCGTGCTAGTCCATTTCTGTCCACTTGCGAGTCGTCGGTGAAATCGGCTAGTCTTTCCTTCAATTGCTGCTATGCAGTTATCTTTTCTAAGAACTCATTTCATACTTCATTTTCCAGAATGAGAAACTGTTCCTTTGAACTTTCAATCTCATACTTTGCGTCCATTATAAGTGGGTGTCTTGATTCAATTCCTGAACAATAAATCCATGAACCAACCTGAGGCTCTGATGAACCATTGTTAGGACGACTACGTTCACAACACCAAATACAATAGCAACTTTTGATACTGGAAATTATTGGAGAAGTAAATATTCTAGTGTAGGATTTAGAATAAATCATACACACAATAAGCAATTTGAAGAAGAATTTTTCTGTATTGCAAAAAGGATATTTACAATAGAAATTACAAATATAACTCTCTATTTTTTTACTCTCTGTAATTTTATACTACTTCTGTAATTCGAATGGATGATACAAGATCTGAATGGGATAAATGAATGAAGAGATGTTGCATATTTATAGCAACCCATGTGCGTAGAGATTTCCAACCTAGCAACCCATGGCGTAGAGATTTCCAAGCATTTAATGCTATTCTTCTCCTGCAAGCAAAAGAAACTTAGCCCAAGTTTTTCCCTTACACAAACCTTTGCCCAAGCTTTTCCCCTTGCACAAACCTCTCCCAAGCATTTAATGCAACAATATATACTTAGAGATTTGCAAGGCAAAGAATGAAAATCCAGTCCTGCAGATTTTCCCCTTATTTTCCCACTTACTCAAACATTTGCCCAAGCAAACCTCTCCCATACATTTACTCCTCCCAAACCTTAGCCCAAACATTAACTCCTACATTTAACTTTATTATTTAACAGTTAGGTAAATCCTACATTCTCAAAGTGCTTGGTTCATATACACTTTACTCTATACCTAACGTTCCTTTCAAAAAAGTTAGGTATAGAGTAAAGTGTATATGAACCAAGCACTTTGAGAATAACAAGAAATATTTGTGTAATTTAATTACCACCCGAATATGAAGTTGGGTTTTAGAAAAAGAAAAAAAAACAACGCAGTTGTGCGTGAATGCATGGCTTTAGGCGAATCACATTTTTTATTGCAGGAGATTTCGATATTTGATATACAAATAATTATTAAGGGGGTTGTGATGTATATACGTGATTGATAATTGTCTTGTGGTTTTTGCTTTTTATAATACATTAAATCAAAACGGTTGATAAGTCATATAGTATATAGTATTAATATATATATATATATATATATATATAGTCATATATATTATAGTTGATAAAGGTATATGGCCCCGGGTCCGTGCATCGCTCGGCAGGTCGGGTCGGGGGTCAAAGGCGACGGGTTAAACCCGGAGATGGGTCAAACCCGCCGCCTCGGAGGGCCTTTACAAAGGGCTTCTAGCCTTTTGAGGGAGGGGGATCTTTTTGCCCATTTGGCTCCCTTCCCCATCTCTTGGCTCTCTCTTCTCCCTTCCTCTCTCTCCCCTTTTCTCTTCCAACGCAAGGAGGACACCACACACAAGCAAAGACATTAATAAAAAGAGCAGGATTTGAGATATATTTCTGGTGTTCTTACCCTTGTTTATACACATACATATTATATACGGTACGAATTTAGTACTATCAAATGGCGCCGTCTGTGGGGACCGAAACAAGAAGCTACGGTCCTACCATCAAAGAGAATGAGCTGAAGCCGCTACGGAAAATTTTGGAAATTTGAAGAAAAATCCACGAAGAAGTCTGGAATGACGATTTTGGACATGAAGTGGGGATTGAACCTGGACGCTCGGATTACCTGACGGCCTCCGATCAAATCCACCGTTTTAACCTTTTTATTTATTATCTATTTTCTTTTCCATTTAAGAGATCCGGTGCAACTGATATTTAAATTTGCTGCTTCCAGTCCCTCCTGCATGCGGATGTCCAGAGAGGGGAGGCCATTTTTGTTTCCAGGCACAATCTGGATAAAGAACCAACTGCATGCAGATTGATCAGATCGTCCATCAGACTTCATTTCCACC
This sequence comes from Ipomoea purpurea, assembly GCA_009835305.1. Lineage (NCBI taxonomy): Eukaryota > Viridiplantae > Streptophyta > Magnoliopsida > Solanales > Convolvulaceae > Ipomoea > Ipomoea purpurea. The sequence goes on along the minus strand of VALG01007045.1, from coordinate 17,060 downwards.
AGAAGTTCAATCACCATCCTCACACTCCCGATTAAGGCCGGAGATTCCAAGGCCGCCATTCGCCGCACGTAACGCCAATCTTGGACACCTGCCCGATACGTCGCTGAGTTATTCGCCGAAAGGATCAGCCTCGCGTGTTTTGTCGATCAGCCGCCGGTGCAGCGCCATTCGCTTGCCATCGCCATCGCCATCTTCATCGGCTATCCCAGCAGAAATTCCAGCAAATAAATAAAAGGTTTACTTGGGCTTGAGAGGGATTTGAAGGTTTAACCACACATGCAACCATCGTCCTTTCCATCGCAGTTCCAGAGGATCGCCGCCGGCAGGGAAATCAAGTTTCTGAGATCATTCAAGCCGGAGCCAAGTTCCTATCTTCTCGTCGCGCTTTCCAGCGCCAAGTCCACCATGTCACTTCTTGTGTATTTCTCCCAGTTCTTCATGGAGAAAACACAAGTCGAAGGACGCGGTTAGAGCCGTCAAAACGGGCTTAGCCCGCCGGCCGCCCCGCCCCGCCACTACTTAGGTAGGGCGGGTTTCGAAAATGCGGGACCGTTTAGGAGCGGGCCTTTTTGGCCCGCCCCGTTAGGCCCGCGTTTTGGCGGGCGGCCTGGGTGGGCTGCCCGCCTTTTAAAAAAAAAAAAAAAAATATAAAATGAATTAGTATATTTTAGATATTTTAAATATAATAGTCAGACTGCAGACGCTCAGGCTCAACCGCTCAATAGATCAGATCTCATCGCAAACCCTAGTTCCTTCTTCCCCGCTTCCGCAATCGGTTTGCAGAGGGCAGAGACGCAGACTCCGGCCATCGGCCACCGCCAGTCCGCCACTGCCACCACCAGTCCGCCAGTCCGCCAGTCCCCATCTACCTCGCCAGTCCCCATCTGCCTCCGCTAGTCCTCCGCCAGTCTGCCACCACCAGTCGGGCCACCGCCAGTCGCCCAGTCCAGCCTTCCTCCACCCACTCCGCCAGTCGCCACCAGTCCACCACCACCAGTCGGCCACCGCCAGTCCAGCCTTCTCCTCCACCGCCGAAGTCCAGCTTCAGCAGGTAACAAAAAACTAACAGATTTTATATGTGTTTTTAGGGATACATGAGTAGACTCTTTGCCACTGAAATTTAATTTTAATTTTTATTCTTGAAGATTTAATTTTATTCTTGAACAGTTGAAACCTCTGTAAAAAAAAAAAAAAAATTGTTTGTTTGTTGGGTTTGTTTCTTCTATCTTAAATGGTTTCATGTCTTGCATAATTTCACTGTACTACTTGGAGTGCTTAGGATGTTTGGAGTTAAAAATTAATGTCAATGCTGTTCATTAGTGTAGTATTTTATGCAGTGGTAAAATAAAAAAAATGGAATCACATCAAGATAATTCGGGGGTTGGGATAAGGAACTACTCAAGCTAGTACTGCATCAAAAAGTAAGTGTAAAACTTCAGATTTTTTGGAGTTTATTTTAAAGATCATGGGGTTGCTGAAGATGGCATACAAAGAGCTGAATGTATAGGGTGGCAAAAAGATTTTTAAATCAGGTAAACACAGAAACACATGACATCAACGCTTTGAGACGACATATGAAAAGCTGCCAATTGTTGAAAAATCTCACTTTCATGATGTAGGTCAAATGATTTTTTATTTATGGAAAAATAGGTCTTAAAAATAAGAATAGACTAGCCCGTGAGGTGTTTCTCTCGATGTGGAGCATATTGCCATTTGCCATTTGCTGAATATTATGGTTTTAGGAAGTACCATAAACTTCTCAAAATCCTGAATGCCATTCTTTTAGAAAGACTATGGGTTCAACATAACAATTATATGTGAGGAGAAAATAAACTTCGACAAGTATGACTAGTAACCAAATCAGGATTTGCTTACTTCTGATTATGACGCTTGAACACTGAAGGATACCTATTTTGACTGCTTATTTTGTTGATAGAAATGGAAATTAAAAGAAAATACTTGCAGTTGAAAGATGCCTCCTCCACACACTGGTTTTGAATTGGCAACAAAAATATACTGAATCTGAAGATGGGGATGAAAAGAAAGGGTTTTCTTTGACGTTGGCAATGCCAAGTAATAATGATAGTATGCAAGATAAATGAAGAATAATGACGATGCATGATATTTGTTTGTGAGGGGAATTTTCCTATCGCTGTTCAGCTCGATATTTGAATTTGATGTCCAAGAAGGTTTAAAAGTTGCCAACGCAAAAGTATGCTAAAATAGAAATCTGTGAAGTATGTCAAAACTGAAAGTAGAGAGCCAAAAAATTTCAAGAGGTGGGCAAGTTGCTGGTGTTATACCGCAATGGCTTACGGGTTGGATATGCCAAGCCGTTGAATTCTACGTATTTAATGTTGGATAGTGCCATTCGATACAAAAAAAGTTTTAGTTTCTTCAATGAGAGATAAGAATTTAAGCTTGTCCTTAAAACGAAGAATGGAAATTAGGGGAAAGATTGTGTGCTTCTTTGAGCCATTTATGAGATACGAATTGATTGGCTGGTTCTCATTATCCTACATCAAATGTGTATTTTTTGCAAGTTGGAAAATTGAAAGGTTTGAACGCTGGTTTAAGGATGAAGACACATGAATGAGTGGAATGTGTAAAAAGATGTTTAGATAAATTTTGACAAGTATGATGAATATATGTGTATGCTTGCTTTTGGTGCAATATTGATCCACGTTTAAGTTAAAATATTGGAGAACTGTATGCCTAAGGTTCAACATCCTACAAATGCAAAGAAAATGATTAGTTGTTGCAAACAGAAGCTTTACACAGCTTATGATCAATATGCGAGTGTTGATTGGATCAAGGTTCATCACACACATTCTTCAAATGTCTGCCACTCAAAAGTGGGACAAAAAGATACAACGTTGGGAGAGATGTTTGATGAATGTTCTAACACTTTTTCAATATTTTTTATTATATTATCTTAGTTGTACTGCTGTTAGCTTGTATATTATTGTGTTTGAACTAAGCATTGATATCAGATTCAATGATGAAGTTGTTACCCTGTGGAAATTTCTGAATTGGATCAGTACTAGTGACCACCATGTATGAGATTGAGAAAATTTATCAAGAATTGGGACGTGTTAAGTCATTGGCCGGTCTTGGTCTAAGGATATATCCTTCCCTTTCAGCACGGTCGCGTGATCTTTTGGCAATTCCTATAACTAACTGTTGCATCAGTCGATTTCTATGGCACGTGTTCTCACAAAGTATAAGAAGTTCTTTGTTGCCAGAAAAAGTGCAAACTCTTATTCACTCTAATCAGGTTAACATGGTTTCGAACCAGGTGTAATTATCAAAGTCTTATTTAAATATGATGTTTTTTATATATAAAATTAGTAATTAATTTAAACATTTTTTTATATTTTATATATGATTGGTGATGATGTTGATAAGTTACAAGGAGATAAGGAATGAAGGAGATGAAGTAATGATATGATGAAATGAATTGATGGAATGAGGGGATGTTAATGGTTGATGAATTTATGAACTGTGAGTGTAAGCTTTATAATTTAGACCTATGCACTTTAATTTTATTGAATGTAACAATGTTTTTGGACATTAAACTTGAATGTGAACATATGACTGTTTGAACAATATTAATTTGATTATTATGTTTAATGTGAGTATGAATTATTATCAATTTAATTTTAATTAATTGATGATTTTTTTTTTAAATATGGGGGGTGGCGGGCCCGCCTAGCCCGCGGGTTATTGGCGGGCGGTCCGGGCCCTGCCATATCCGAGCCCGTTTAGGACGGGCTTTTTAGCCCGCCCCGCTTAGGCCCGCGGCCCGCGGACTTTGGCCCGCCCCGCCCCGCCGGCCCGTATTGACAGCACTAGACGGTAAGGGTAGTCGCAAGGCAGTAAGTAACGACATGTAGCAGCAAAAGAAAATTAAAAAGGCTTTAAGTTGCATGTGTGTTATTGATAGAAATGGTGGTGAAGCTTTGCATGCATTTTGATTCGTTGATGGTGGCGGTGGTGTGTGGAATCCCAAAAGGCAAAGAATAATGGCTGATGGTGGTGGAGCGCAGGAATCAAGACAATAGGAAGGAAAAGAATGGTGAACAAAGCTGGCTGCTGGAAAACTTTGAAAAAATAAAAGCAAGTTTAAGAATTTTGTGAATTATTAACTTCCAGGTATTAAATGTCATCTTATAATAGTAGTATTACGTAGTATAAATTGTATTAGGATTTATTCCTTGTAATTTATACTTAGAAGTTGTAATAGTCCGGTTAGGTTGGTATTCCCCACCACCGGCACTAAAGCCCGGTCAGGTCGGCCTCGCCACCCACCGGCATTGTTAAGCTCGGAAGAGCCCCGACACCAAGCCTACCACGTAGGCAAATTTGGGTCTCCAGACCAAATCGGACGACCTCCAACGAAGATCGAAGACGGGCCCTCCTCGCCCAACACCACCTCCCCTCGGTTCCGACCGATAGCGGTGTCCGAAGACCGAAGACGGGCGCTTCGCCCCACACACCTCCCTCGGTTCCGACCGATAGCGGTGTCCGAAGGTTGAAGACGGCCCCCCGCCTGCCCAGCAGCCAAACCGGCTCTAATAGCCGTCACTCCTCTCCCTCCGGTCCCCACCCGATAGGGGTGTGCAATCGGGCCTCTAATAGCCTCAGTTCTGCGGCTCTAATGCCGACTGACCCTTGACCGGGCGAGGCAATCGACTGGTCATATCGCCGATCGGGAGGTCGACACCACGGCATATTCCCCGATCCGCCCGCTCCTCTCCGGTACTGCACTCACTCGCGCCCCGAGCGTGCATAGTGGGGGCTAAATAGGAAGGGTGCCACAGGTCCCATGCTCGAGAACATCCCAAGCAGCGGGCCCTCGTGAAGTGTTTAGCCCCACACTCGGGAATCCCCCGATAAGAGGCGGCCAAACAGTGCCTGAAGAAGTATTCCAAGGCCCGAGCCGGGAATCACGATTCGGGCCGGCACTCGGGAAACCCCCGATCGTGACGCCAAGCCGGGAACTGCAGTTTGGGCCCAAGGTCGGGAATATCCCGTCCTAAACGGCCTACCGAAGACCGAAGACCGCGCCCTGAGTCTCCCGGCAGCTAGTTTCACTTTCACACGTCCTTATACTTAAGTACGTCCGACAGTGGGGGGCTGGGCAGGATAGGCCGGGTCGAATCGTCTGCTCGGATAACATACTGATATGTGGGCGCCCGAGGCCATGCGCCTGGTCGGCCTAGAGCGGCTGGTTCAACCCGTCTGCCCGGGTAAGGCGATGCTGGCATGGGGGTCGCCTGGAGGCTATTAGCCCGGTCGTCCAACGCGCTTTCCCACCTCGAGCAGGTCGGCAACTGCCACCTCCGACGAGAAGGGAAAGTGAGCCACGCGCCTTGTTAGACCGAGTAGGTTGGCACTGCCGCCTCCCGGTGTTCTAAAGACCAGTTAGGTTGGCCTCCCCACCACTGCACTCTATGACCGGTCAGGTTGGCATTGCCACCACCGGGTCTATGAGTCCGGTTATACCGGTTGATACCGCTTCTTAGCGATGCCGCTTTTCAGCGATGAACCGCTTTCCAGCGATGCATATATCGCTTTTTAGCGATGTATTCCGCTTCTTAGCGATGCCGCTTTTCAGCGATGAATCCCGCTTCTTAGCGATGCATATACCGCTTTTCAGCGATGTATTCCGCTTTTGCGATGCCTTCAGCGATGTATTCCGCTTCTTAGCGATGCCGCGTTTTAGCGATGATATTTCCGCTTTTAGGCGATGCCGAGCGATGTGCTTGTTCCGCCTCTTAGCGATGCGCGTTTTAGCGATGATATTTCCGCTTTTAGGCGATGCCGAGTGATATGCTTGTTCCGCCTCTTAGCGATGCCGCGTTTTAGCGATGATCTTTCCGCTTTTAGGCGATGCCGAGCGATGTGCTTGTCCGCCTCTTAGCGATGCCGTGTTTTAGCGATGTTGTTTCCGCTTTTAGGCGATGCCGCGCGATGTGCTTGTTCCGCCTCTTAGCGATGCCGCATTTAGCGATGTTGTTTCCGCTTTTAGGCGATGTCGTGCGATGTATTACCCCGCTTCTTAGCGATGCCGCTTTTTAGCGATGTGCTTACCGCCTCTGGCGATGCCGCTTTAGCGATGTGTTTACTATCTTGTGTGATGCTTTACCGCTTTTTTTAACACAGTGTGTGTGTACCGCTCGTTAGCGGTGTTGTGCCCGATCGTCGGCGCGGTAGTTATAGCGCGGGTGCACTCACATTGCGGACCCGGTCGAGGCACTTCCCGACCGCGATGTCGTTCCCGGACGGTAACCCGTCGTATCCACTCCTTTGTGCTGACGATTCTTGCACCTGCGGGAGTGGGGGCTGCGCCGGCCCGAGTAGCACGTTCGTCGGTCGAAACGGTCGAATCACGTTCTTTCGCCCGATCGCTTTTTAGTTGCGCCCGAGCAGCGTTTGCGCCCGAGTAAGTTCAATCTCTCGGTCGTGGGCAAATCCGACCCCGTAGTCGGTTAGATGGGTCTCCAGATCGTAGTCGAATCGACAACACAGTCGTGCCCGGCAATCCAGTCGCGAACCGGCTGGGATCGGCCTTTCGCAAGTTGCGTTGCGAGCTCGACCACTGGGTCGGGGCTCCCTTTCGGTCCACCGGACTATGTCTGAGCGTTGCACTCTTTTTTCCTTTGGCTAAAGTTTTTCCCACTGGGTTTTTGTGTAGCCTAAGGTTTTTAACGAGGCAACCGGCATATGTCACGGACCGTGTGGCTCGTTTTCCAGCCCGAACCCTTCCTCGATGCTCGTCGTCAGGGCACGGGCTGTGGGGCTTTTGATAAGGTATATGCCCCGGGTCCGTGCCATCGCTCGCAGTCGGGTCGGGGTCAAAGGCGACGGGTTAAACCCGAGATGGGTCAAACCCGCCGCCTCGGAGGCCTTTAAAAGGGCTTCTAGCCCTTTGAGGAGGGGATCTTTTTGCCCATTTGGCTCCCTTCCCCATCTCTCGGCTCTCTCTCTCTCCCTTCCTCTCTTCTCCCCTTTCTCTCCAACGCAAAGACACACACACAAGCAAGACATTAATAAAAGAGAGGATTTGAGATATATTTCTGGTGTTCTTACCCTTGTTTATACACATACATATTATATACGGTACGAATTAGTACTATCATATTATATATATAATATATATATATATATATATATATATATATATATATATATATATATATATAAATAGATGTATATCATTTCAATTTCATTTCCAAAAATTGCAAAACTTTGATATACATATATCATATATTCATATTGATCGAAAACTCAGAACTACATCAAATACAAAGAAATGCATTGAATTTCCATTTCTAGAAATTGCAATACGAACAAGATGAAAAAATGAAAAAAACATGGGCCGCGAAATTCTGCATGCGTTTCTTTGTTTTTGAAATCGCGGACTCCTTATCCAAACATTGTTTTGCAAATTGCAACTAACCCGGTCATTTGAGAACATCCCTCGATGCCTTGTGCGAGTAAACCTTAACTTTAAAGAAACACGAATTGAAGTCTGTAGGATCAGACATTCAACTTCCTTAAGCCAAACCATTCTCGTAGGAGCGTACCCCTAGACCGAAATGCAAATTCGCGAAATTTAATTGAAATTTGCTTTCACACCAATAACATGGTGGCAAGAAATGTTGCGCATGAGAAAATTAGAAGAAAGAAAATAAGGGGTCGTTTAATAACTGGAAATTTTGAAAATTTTTGAAAACTGGAAAATAGAAAACAGAAACATGTTTACTAGCACAGTTTTCCATTTTGAAAACTGAAAATAATTTTCCAGTTTTTCTTCTTAAAAATTGTTTTATAAATGGAAAACAGAATTATCAAGCTTATCATCTATTTAGTTATATGTCACTATAACCACATTACTATAATTACATTCGTTATCATCTTATTTTACTTATCATCACTATCTTCTATCTTTTTTTACTTACTTTACTTATTTAAACATAACTTATTTGCTTACACTTTAAAGTTAGACATTATTTACATTATAAAATTAAGAATTAAACTCTATATAATGTTTTAGATTTTGATTGAACTCAATAGATTATTAGTTCGAATATTTTTAATTATGTTACATCTAATACAAGTTCGGTCTATATATCGATATTGAAATTTCACATATATTAAATTCAAAATAAAAGTTATATCCAAAAAACATAATAAGTTTCAATCCAGGTTATACCCCTGGTTTATGTCCATTTTTTCTGTTAATATTTTTTGTACCTTATGCTATAAAGTTGTACTACATAATTTTTTAGACAAAAATACCCATGCCGTTATAACTTCTGTTATCTTTCCACATTATTATTACCATGTACATGCATACACAATATTTTTTCCTACATCCTTCAATAGTAAGTTTGAATTCATTTAGGTTTTAATTAAAATGTTACCATAGTTATATTTAGTAATTTATCATTTTATAATCTTACCTCAATAATATTAATATGAATTATACAATTATTTATATATATATATATATATATATATATATATATATATATATAGTATATATATATATATATATATATAATATATAATATATATATATATATATATATATATACACACACACACAATATTATTTTAAAAAATTAATATAACTAAGATTCTAATATTAGGCATATATTTTCTGTCATCGCGCATATAAAATAGTAGTATTCATATACATGTCATTCAATTGAATATATCCAAAAAATATTTTAAATATTAGCTCAAAAATATTAATATTATCTAAACTAAATTTTAGATGAACTTATTAGGTTTTTGAATTGGTTCGGATATATTTTTAGTTATTATATTATATACAAATATAATTTTGTTCCGTTATCAAATGTAAAAATCTTACATATATTAGACTTAAAAGAAAAAAAGAATAAAAAATATTCCATTTAAACCAAACATATGTAAATTATTTTAAATATAAGATCTAAAAAATCATTCAAAATTAATTTGTACTAATTTTATAACGTTTTAATAAAAAAAAAAAATTTGAAAAAGTAAGTTTCAGTAAACAAGTTTTTTAATTAAACAGAAAAAATAGAAATTAAAACTGAAAAATTAAAAAATAAAAACAAAAAAAAAAAACAAAAAATAAAAAACAATTTTCTATTAGTAAACAACCTAAACTTCTCATACGGAACAAAGAATCAAATGTTTGCGATCTTATCTATCTAAAAACTCAAATGCCATGCAATGTTATATATACATATAATATATCGAAAGTTGTACAAAACGAATAATTATTAATAGAATCACACATAAAGTGGACAACTTATGGTCTGAAACAATCCACATGGGCTGTCAGCACCAAGCTGATAACCCAGTAGCTAGAAGTCTGTACGCTCATCAGACTTTTTAATTCCCTGAGTAGAAATCCAACAAGGAATCTTCCCGACCGCAGTCATATTCTTTAATTGAAATTCATTCTTTTATCCTTCACACCCAAAAACATGTGTACATGGCAAGAAATACTGCATGTGCATGAGAAATTTGGAAAAAAAGAAAACAAACTTCCCACATGGGAAGAAAGATCAGAGTGCAAAGAAACAAGAGTTACAATTATATATATAACAACTCAAATGCAAGGATATATTTATAGCACATCATCTACAATACGTCAATTAATTTATTATTATTAAATTTTAATAAATCACAATATACAGAAATATTATCGAAAATAATTCACATGCAATGGCTGTCAGCTCCCAGACAATGCACAGGGCCATACATTATACTACTCATGCTTATTGGTCGGTCAATGTCATATTAAAATATTTATCCTTTGTGAGTTAAATTTTGTATTGTAGTATGGTTCAACACATTTCAACTACTTCCATTCACTTACATTTTCCATGAGTTAATTTCCATTTCTCATGCAGTAAAAGTTCAAAATTAGAGTTGCATGATAAACGTATGTCCGACATGCCTATCAAGTTGCCCGCGTCTGGCGACTTAAACGCATGTTCGAGATGCGTTTTACGTATTCTACGAAAAACGCATGTGTATGAGTGTAGGTAGCTAAATACGTATGCAAGTCGGACTTGTGTCTGAGAAGACCATTAAACAAAAATTCTCAAAGACGTTTGGAACATGCTTTTCTGACTTCAAACGCATGTCTCAAACATCTTTTCCTAAAACTGTTCTAATTTTGGAAATCCATAATTATATTGTTTCGTCACATTAATTTTCCTTGGTAAGAAAGCCCTATGACAAAAATGCAGGTGCAAATGGCCAGTTTGAACTCGGAGAATCTTGTGGGCAATATATATATAAAAGGTCCTTTTTTTATGTTATATTATTCTTATTTTTAAAGATGTTATTCTCACATGCGTGCAATATATATAGTTCAATCTGCGCGATTAAGCTAGAAATAAAAAATAGCAGTGAAAATGATTAAGATAGTTTCAGCAGAACTCATCAAACCATCTTCTCCCACACCGCCATCCCTCCAACGCCTCAGTTTCTCCATGTTAGATCAGCTCTGCCGGCAAACTACGTGCCCATGGCTTCTACTACCCGGATTCGTCAAGAAAAATATCAGTCCAACTACTCAAAACATCCTTGTCGCAAATTCTCACCAAGTTTTACCTTTGGCGGCAGAATTCACGGCAATAATCCGTGATCGATTGCAGCGACCAAGGGGCGGCGTTTGTGGTGGCCCGGCGACTTGTCCGCTGTCTAGCTTTCTTGTCCGAGGCTCTGAACCTGAATCGCAAGACGGGTCCTTCCGATTGGGATGGAAACCAGTGATCTGTTCAAGGGTTGTCCTCTGATCACTCAGGTGACAACGTTTCCTTGCGGTGGTTTGGCGATTGGCGTGCGCGTTTGCCACAACATCTGCGACGCCTCTTCGCGTACTGTCTTTGTCAACGCCTGGGCAGCCGTCTGCCGTGGCGGCGACACCCACGTCACGGCGGCTCCGGAGTTCATCTCCACAAAACTCTTCCCCAAACCGTTATGATGATAATAATCGTCAGCAGCAGACGTCACATCGCCATCCCGCGCTCTCGAGCCCAAGCGAGACCAAAGCCTAATGACCAAGAAGTACGTCTTTAATGCTTCTAGCGTCTTGGCTCTAAAGGCCAAAGCCGCAAGCGAACAAGTGCCAAAACCCTCCCGCGTCGAAGCCGTGACGGCACTCCTATGGAAATGCGCGATAATGGCTCGGAGAGATCGCACAATAATCACCCGATTCATTCCGTGATGACCCAAGCTGTCAACCTGCGGAAGAGGCTCCATCCTCCCCTGCCCGATTCTTGCATCGGAAACTTAATCCTCTGCTACGCTCCGCTCTACCAAACCCACGACAGTACTAATAACGAAGTTCCCGATTTGCGAGAATTGGTGGGTATACTAAGGCGGGGGCTATCCGAGTTGAGCGACAAGTACGTAGAAAAGCTTGGGCAAGGGGGAGACGAGGCGAATCGCGCCATAGCCGAGTCGTTCCGAGAGATTGAGGAAATCACGGGCGGAGAGGGCGCGGAAGTGTACAGGTTCACCAGTTGGTGCGGCTTTCCGATATACGAAGCGGATTTCGGCGGCGGAGCGCCGGCGTGCGTGGGCATTCTTGGTGCTTCGGCGTTCAAGAATGTGGGTGTGCTGGTGGACGCAAAGGACGGGTGTGGAGTTGAAGCGTGGGTGTGCTTGAGTGCCCATGAAATGGAATGCTTTGATACTAACAACGACTTGCTCGCAAGTCTCCATTGTGATTAAGGTAAAAACTTCTATGAGAGTGAAAATGTAATAGAAATAAAATGTTGCAATTTCTAAGTGAAAGTGTAATGCTTTGAAGAAAAGAAATATATATATTTTTATTTAAAACTGTTATAGGAGCCAACACTTTATTCTAGATTAGTATTTATTTTTTTTTTGTACAAGTGTTACATTTTCATCTTAGGGTCTGTTTGGAAATCCAGAAATGACTTCTGGAAAATGAGTCATTTTCTAGAAGTCATTTTCTTTTCATGTGTTTGGCTGCACAATGAAAAACTGTCCTTTTGGTGTTTGGTTCATTTTCCAGAAAATGATGGAAAACTGTCTTTTGGTGTTTGGTTCATTTTTCAGAAAATGAACAGAATGACACACTTATTTTTATTAAACATTTTAATTATTATATACCGAATAATATATTTTTATTTTTGTTTGTAGAATATTACAATTTTTATTACAAATTATTACAAATTAAAAAAGAAATACTAGCAACAAGTTCACGGTTTGACATAAAAAAATACAAAAAAAAAAAATAAAATTACAACTGGTTTCGAAACCAATTAATAAAACCATTCACTGGTTTCCGATCGGAAACCAGTGTCACTAGTTTCCAATCGGAAACCAGTGTTCACTGGTTAACACTGGTTTCCAATTGGAAACGAGTGGCACTGGTTTTCGATTGGAACGCACTGGTTTCCAATCTGAAACCAGTGGCACTGTTTCTGATTGGAAACCAGATCTGGTTTCCGATGCGGAAAAACCAGACTCACTGGTTTCCCCAGCCATAATATTTGGAAAAAATAAAAAAAATAAAAAAAAAATACCTTGTAGCTTTTCTAGTGTTGGTGAAGCTTTTGTGGATTGTTGGAGGAGATGCGTTGGTAGTTCTTTGTTGAATGTTGAAGAAGCAGTGAAGGGAGAAGAAGCGTGTCTACGGATGTTGATTGAAAGATGGAAAATGACTTCCGCCAAAAAAAAGGGGAAGTCATTTTTCGGATTTCAGCCCTCATTTTCCATTGACTAGAAGTCATTTTCCTGTGACAATTTCATTTTCAGCCTTCCCAAACACCAAAAACCTGGGGTTTCCAAACAGACCCTTAATTCAAAAAGTAGAAAAATGACTTCTGACAAATGTTTTCTAAAAAATAAGTCATTTTCCAAACAATATTTTCCTTTCCGGTGTTTGGTTGCATTTCAGAAAACTGTCTTTGTGTTTTTAGTTTATTTCTAGAAAATGACAATAATTATTTTTAATTTTAAATATTTAAAATATACAATGATGGTGGTGGTAGTGGTGGTACGTGGTGGTGGTTGATTGGCTGCTCCACTGCTGCAAACACGGAAAACTAACTTCCCCAACAAAAATGAAAAGTCATTTTCCAAAAAAAAAATCCCCTCTATTTTTCATTAAGCACACCCTATTTTATATTGACTTCTATTTTCCCCCTCTAGCCAAACACGGGAAATTTAGAACATGATTTCCAAAAATCATTTTTCAGATTTCTAAATGCACCCTTAATTCAACCCGTCTATGTATCAAGGAATACACCAGCCTCCATCAATGAACAACAGCAGAAGTCAAGCAACAGTCAAGTAATAAAAAATCTGTTTAGTTCTGTTATGTTAGTTATTACTGTTGAATGTATTTCTTTCAGTCTGTTACTTTCTGTTAATTAGTTAGCAAGGGCCATTAGCATAAGTACTTCTGTTTTGTATCTCAGCAAGAATTTGAATGAAACAGAATACCCTTTTCTTCCTTCTTCCAACCTTCTCTTTTTTTTTTTTTTTTTTTTTTTTTTTTTTAAATCTCTAACATGGTATCAGAGCAGAATTAAAGAAGCATTCTGAGATAATTCAATATGGCAGCGTGGCCTATGATTGATGCAAGATCAACCCCAGTTGATAATGCGACAGCAGCTCCGACCATCAGAAATCCAGTTCCTGCCTCAGGAACTCCTATTCCGGTGATTCCGCCGACTTCGACGATTGGATTGGCAGCTACAGAGGTACTGTTCGATCCTGAATCTCATTCGAACCCTTATTTCCTGCATCCTAGTGAGAGTCCTGCCCTCATGCTCGTCTCTACGCCATTAGAGGGTCCAAATTATCACCCATGGGCGAGAGCGATGACTATGGCACTATCGTGCAAAAACAAGCTCAGATTTGCTGATGGGTCTACTCTCAAACCTTCCAGAGATGATAGAAAGTTTGAGGTTTGGGAACGCTGTAATGACCTAGTGGTCACCTGGATTGTTCGATCGTTGTCCTCGACGATTGACGCAGTGTCCTTTGGATTGACACCGCATATGGGATATGGAGGGATTTGAAACGTAGGTTCAGTCAACAAGACTTATTCCGGATTGCGGAAATCAAGTGCGAAATATATCAAACGAAACAAAAACGAACAGCAATCTGAATGAGTACTTCACTCAAAGAAATTGCTGTGGGATGAACTCCAGATACTGAGACCCACCATAAGTTGTGGGTGTACTCTGAGGATGTGAATGTGGTGAGAAAATTGAGCACTGAATGCAGGTTGAGAGGATAAACTATCCACTTTCTCATTTGGTCTAAAATGATAGAACACTGGTGCAAGAAACCAGATTATGCTTATGAGGCTCTAACTGATGTGTGTGATGCATCATTCATGATAGCACAACAAGAAGGCAATTCCTATTGGAATATGGTTTCCAGTCAATTACACAAGCTGGTGAGAATGGAGCCACTGGTAATGTGATGATAACAGAGCATCAAGTGGCTACAAAGAGATACAAAGAATATACAGCAGGGAAACAAGAGCCCATATGCACCTTTTGTGGATTCACTGGACACACAGAGGAAATTTGTTACAAGAAACATGGTTTCCCACCTGGTTGGAAGCAAAGTCAAGAAGTCAGGGATCTGTTAACCAGGCTCAGGGACCACTGATGATTCAACAACAAGGAACTGATGAGAATCTTTCATTCACTCACAGTGATTTCAAAAGGTTTCTGGAGTTTGTTCAAATCCAGAAGTCACATGGGGAAAGGGGGACTCTGAGCACACCTCTTGATCAGAAGAGTTCATGCCAATACCATCTCTGCTAACCTCATGTCAAGACTCAAACTGAAGGTATAAAACTATCCTCTTAATCTTGCAGATTTTGAAAGGATATAGTTGGATATTAGATAGTGGTGCCACCCACCATATTTTGTGTGTAGTGTGAATTTGTTGACAAACCAGAAGGAGTTCATGATATACATGTCAGTCTACCCAATGGACAGAAGGTCAATATTAGCTGCATTGGTTCTGTGCATCTATCTAAAGATTTCATCTGCACAATGTGCTCTATGTTCCTGGTTTTCAGTATAACTTAATATCTATGGGCTCTGTTAAGAGTTCCAGTTTGCACAATGAGTTTTCACACTAATCAGTGATAATACATGGTCCAACCATGGCAGATGATTGAATGGCTGAACTCCAAAATAGACTTTATCATTTGATTCTTCCTGTTAATCTCTCTGTAAATAGTACTGTTTCAGTTTTGAATAAGTGTACTTTGTGGCATGCTAGACTGGGACATGCTTCATACTCAAAAATTCAGTTGTTACACAATGTAGATCCAACAATTCTAGCAAATAAAAGTCTGATTTGTGATTGTTGTCATTTTGCTAAACAAAAAAGACTCCCATTCCAGTCAGTAACTCTATTTCAACAGCCTGTTTTGAATTGCTACACATGGATATTTGGGTCCTTATAAGTAGCATCCATTCATGGTCATCATTATTTTTTACTATGGTAGATGATTACAGTAGGGTTGTTTGGGTGCACCTAATGAGAAGCAATCAGAGTTAGAAGTCTGATCTCAAGGTTCTACAATATGGTCAAGAACCAGTTAGGATCACATGTCAAGAGCATTAGGACAGATAATTTTGAGTTTAACATGTCTGATTTCTTTGATCAAGAGGCATACTACACAGACTTCCTGTACATATACTCACAACAGATAGTAGAGTGGAAAGAAAACATGGCCATCTCTTGTCTATTGCAAGAGCAATCAGGTTTCAAGCTCATTTACCTGAGAAGTTTTGGGGTGAATGCATACTGCATGCAACCTATATAATAAATAGGCTACCTTCTGCTGCAATTAACAAAAATACATTCAGCTTTTCTCCTTCAGAAGATCAACCTATCAAGGACTTAAGAGTTTATTGGTTGTCTAGCTTTGTTTGCTACGAGGTACATTAGCGAGTCCAGAGGAGTGTAGGATCGGGCAAGGAGTGTGGGTGGTCCTGCCTCTCGCTCTATGCTAGGGGTGTGCACGACACGATTAAGGCTATTCCCAGGAGAACATTCATGCATGTTTTTGCACTTCACAAAAATCCGTTGTCTTGTGGATTTTCTTGTCTCCAGATGACATCGTAATTTCTATTTGTCAAAAAATAATTCTCCCTTGCCATCAAATCTCGCGTCGCAACAACATTTACATGAAGTGACTCTAGAATACAATGTTTTAGAAGTCATTCTTCCGACCGTTGACCACATAGGCACCAATTGGGTAACTCTAGAATATCACGCAAGATTCTCTAAAGAGATAATGACCTCTTAATAATTCACCACTGCCTGAAAATTGCGTAATAATGGTACTCATGCACTTAGTCCGCCTTCATAGAGAGGTATTTGCACACAATTCTAGCACTCCAAGGTAGAAGCACCTCATTTCTGCTAAATCAGCGCCCAGTGCCCATGATGCCTATTTTTCCCTTAAACTAACCCAGTTATGTAAGGCAATAAATATGGTAATTAGTGGTAGAGCGAGTGGTGTAACCTCTTTGCAAGAGGCTCGAATAATTCCCGCAACTTGCAGCAAAATGCATGATTCTTCTTAGACAAGCTCTCTACAAACAAGAACCATCATTGGTTCTCAAAGGAGCTTACTTCCTCAAAACGACGACTTTCAACAGAAGGCATGCAAAAAAACCAATACGCCCCTGTATTAACGTGAGGGATACTATGGTGCTTACCTTTAAAAAAAGGACAACTTAAGATGCGAACCAAAAAGACTAGAGTAAACTTAGATCTTACCCTCCTAGATGCCCAAATAGGTGAAAGATTGAATCTTGGAAGCAAACTTGGAATCTTGACAAGGTCTCAACTTGGCTTGAAGAACAAGCTACTCTTCTTTTCTAGAGAGAAGGTAGAGATATTTTTCTAGGAATTGTAAGGGAATGAAATGAAGAAGTCTTCTAGGTTTAGGTTACAATACTAACTCTTGGTGAAAAGACAAGGATACCCTTACTAACTCTTAGAAAGTGTAAGGAACAAGGGAA